>OMLM01012405.1:0-90830 GCA_900302695.1 Helostoma temminkii
TACGACCTCAGCGTGTATAATTCCTGCAGGTCCCACTGTAATTCTCTCCCATAGACAATTGGTGTAATGAGATTAAACACTAGTGTTAACAACCGGTTAACAACAGCCCTCCTCCTTCCCTTTATTCCCCATCATCCTTATTTCCTTCCCAAATGTCAATTGGTGATCTTTAAAGAGAAAACAGCCTTGCTATGTTTAAGCCACAAACCTGCTCAGAGCACATGTAATAATTCCCAATGCTTAGCCCGAAAACAGATGAAAAGCTGTCTACTGTTTGGCTCAGTACATAAACTGGCATGAAAAATGGACATCACAATATAATTTGCACAGAGCAAATGAGTGTGGAGCAGGAGCGTTTGTATTTTGGTCCTGTACCGCTCACACTGTGGCTGAAGCATGTCAGAATGCACTTTAAAGTCAGACATTGACCATTATCATTCATTGTTCCATATATTATAACATCAAAGGAATATTTCCATAAACATAGAGGCTTATAATGAGCAAACATTAGAACTGTCTCCCAATAGCATATTATGTTTGCTAATGTAAGATTATTCATTTGAAAGGAGAACTGATCATTAGAAAATCCATTTGCAATGACGATAACACAGCTGAAGACATGGATCTGTTCATGAAACACACGGTAACTCCTATGTATGACTGGCAGTCATACATGGTAACTCCTATGTATGACTGGCAGTGTACATGCAGGATTTTTTTCCTATTTTTCTCTTCTCTTGGAACGAGTCGGTGCAATTTGAGTGGATTGTGATGCAATCTATGTTGAGCTCTGAGAAATAATGAGCGGAACAGTCTGGTGGGGCTTTGACTGGGGGAATGTTTCAGGTGAACAACTCTGAAGGTGAGGAGCAGAAATTTACACCGCTCCGTTCCTCTCATATTCTGTGCTCAGATTCTCCGATTTGAGAAAATGATTTTCACAATGAGTCTTTTTTTTTTTTTAAAACATTTCATCAACTTAGTTCTTCCAACCAAATGTCCAGAAACCTAAGACAACAAGTAAATTGTCATGTCATCACTCATCCCAGCTTGCTATCAATGTTTGTTTTAGCCAGAACATACAGTAGTAGCAGGATTTCATCTTTCTGATTCTGCTGCTAACTTTTTACAATCTTTAATATAATTATGCAGCGTAAACAGTGTAATTATTCCTGTGGAAACAGCAGAGTGTGAGTGGTTTGATAGGAAGAAGAGGAGTAGAGGAGACTTTCCTCCTCTCCTTCCCATTGTCTTCACCAGCAATTACAACTAACGCTCCCTGACAGCCAACTGCAGCAGCTGAAAGTGCAGCGCCCACCCTCTATCCCACCACCTCGCCATAATTGCGGCGTAATGACAAGTGCATGCGAGCTAACAAAATGGCCGAGAGCAAACGAGAAGTGACGGCACACTTGTTCTACAAGCAAAATGCCATGTCACATTGGTCTCTCCTGCCTTGTTTGGAGACATTTGACTATAGTTGGAAAAAAAAAGCAAGTTTGTGTGTAGACTTTACATCCTGCTTCTGGAGGGATACACCATCACTTACTAGGTTGTCAGGGACCATCAGTTTTGCTGCTGCTCAGCTGAATAACACAGTGCTCCTCTGTGTGCTTAAATTATTTGATTTCATTTTGACCTATTTGGCATTTAGCTTATGCCTCATCCAGAGTGATTTGAGATAAATAATTGGCAAGATTCTTTAGTTTTTTTAAAAATACTCATTAAACTATATATCAGTCATTGGGCAAATGGGGGAAGATCAAAACCTCAGATAGGCCCAAGTACAAGTTTAGTGCAGATTTCATTGGAAATCCCTAACCCTGTCACTTTTTCCTGCTGCTGGTTGATCTGTACTCTCCACTATTTCGCAAGAGGCTGTGTTATTTTCTTGTCACGCTCCTATAACAAGCATCCCAACTAATTGATCAAGGCAATCATTGACAGCGAATATCATTATCAAATATTATCGATTGTATCGTTTAGTCCTAGAGCCCTAGAGATTTAGTGTTTTCTGCTGCTATCACAACACAGTATATGTACTTTCTATAATTTCTTTGATAGAGGCATTTCTTTGATGCTAAAATAAGTTAAATCTGATCCTCGCCACCCGTTCTGAAAGCCCTTTAACCTTAATCAGCCTTTTAATGTATGACCTTGTCTGATTACGCTCTACACACGCTCTCCACCTGAGACAGTGGCTCAGTTGGTAGAGCAGTCAGCTAAAACCTTGATTGGTTCGACTTGCTGGCCAGGCCATCATTTATGTGCAGCTATCTTGGGGCAGTTTCCCCAAGAGAGTCTATGCATTAATATTATTAATATTATTATTAATAATAACGTAATAATAAATAATAATTAGTATTACTACTACTACTACTACTAATAATAATAATAATAATATTAAGGCTGTGTATGTTCATTAAACTATCACTCAAAACTCAAGGTTCTTGAGTTTTATTCATACTTGACTTTACTTTCATAAGTTGAACCATAAACATAGGCTGTTTTTACATATGCACTCTGGACTATCGGGTCTAGACACTAAACAGATTATTATTATTATTATTATTGTTATTATTATTATTACTGATATTAATTACGGTGGGTAGAGACACGACATGACACAGAAAGTACACTGCAGAAATTAATTGTGTTTTGATTACAACACATTAAAGCAGAGCCAGTAATGTGATTAGAAACAGTGTGCTTTCCTGAGCGAGAGAGGTGTTAAACAGCAACAGAAATCATGGTAAATATTGGGTGAAATGTGTGAAAGCAGCTATAAAGTGACTGGACATAAAACCCTGTCTTTATTTTACCAACTGCTTCTCTTAGTAACCTCCTTTGTCCTAAGCTATCCCTGTGTCTTCCTGTTTTTCTAAGGAGTGTGGTTCTATCCGCTGCTTATTTCTTCATTATCAGGAAAGAAAACAGTTGTTACCATTTTGGATCCTGGCCAGTTTGCAGGGAGACATTCACCTCACAATAACTTGCAATTCAAGAGGTTTCCCATGATTCCCCCTGTATGTCTCTGTCTCCATTTATTACTTCCTAAAGTCCCAATCAGAAGTAGTCTTGACCTTGGCTCACTGAGACACTGCAGAGTTGCTGTTTAGTAATATCTCCCTCCTCAACACCCATTCTAAAAACCCTTTAACCTTAATCAACCTTTTAATCAATTACCTTGTCTGATTATGCTCCACACACAACTCCCACCTATCACACCCCCTGTCTTTCTCTCCACCTCTTGTATTCCCAGGTGGGCTGTGCCCTGCAGTGTCAGAAGGCGCCTGTAATGATGCAGCACTTTCCTTGAGCTCCTGCCTCTCTAATAGAAAGAAGTTTAGTCTCCTGATTAGTCCTTAATGCCAACTGATGTGCAGCGTGAGAATGGAAACATTAACCATCATGTGTTAAATGGCTTCACCTTAGTGCTGTCATATGTAGCATAGAGTATGAATTGGGCCCCATATTTCTGTCCACACCCAATGTAACCTGTGAGAGTAGTGGCTGAACCTCTTAATGTGCCCAATCAAACATATAGTTTTTTTTGTGCGAACCTGACCCGAGCCTGATGCATTTGACTTTGTGCCATTTTTTTCTAGTATGGTCTTCATTAGCGACTCGTTCTTGACTCTAAAGAAAACTTATAGGGCAGGTCCTAATTCTAAATTTCAATCCAAACCTGACCCAGTTTGGGTATCCACCCTTTAGTGCAGTATTGCAGCTGGTCGACCAAAGAGATAAGGGGGATGCTGATAACTTGATGTGGTCAATGATATTTTTTTCCCAGCCACTCGTTACATAATAACAGGAAATAATCTTCAGAAATTTGTTAAATTCTTAATCTGGGAAGGAATGAACAGGGGTTATCATTTAATTACTGTAAAGTCATATGTTCTGTGTACCTAAATGCAAAAAAGTAGAGTTGACTTAAACAGCTTTTTATAGATAAATATGGATGTTTCTGGCAGAATTAACTGATATATTACCTGTAAATGTGTAAATCCAATATTGTCATAAAGCTGCTGATTCATTTACAGCACTGAACAAAATAGTCTGATACAAATTGTCCAACCAGAGATATTTGCAGATTGGGAACATACCACAGCCTTTGTGTGTATTTTTGTGTGTGTTCTGTGTGTTCTCTTTGTAGAGTTAGATTTAATAAACAGATATTTCACTCATTATATACAGTAAGTACATAAGCTGTAGAGATTAAAAAGTACCTTAATGGCTGCAATACTTTTGTCATTATTTAATCTATTAAGCTGTTCTGACTGTTAGATACACTGTGTCTGTACGTGATCTTGCTTGTTTTCTTACTCCTGTGTGAAGCATAAATATTAAAAGCATAACAAAGTTTTAGACTTTCAAGCTAATTCAACTTTGAGTTTAACCTTGGTTTTGAATTGTCTTCTGACTTATTATATGATTTGAAGAAATTTCACTCAGGTCATTAAATTAAGTTGATAAGTTGAACAAAACTATTACTATATTTGCAGACTTCCACTCATGAGTTGTTTGAGAGTTAATACCCTGCAAATATTCCTTTTTTGTAGTTTTAAGAAAACATGGTGGTTTATTTTCACACATCTATACGGGGAGAGAACCATTTTTGTTTTCTTGTAATAACTACCTAACTAACTACTGTTTATGTGTCTTTTGTAGCACGGTGACGTCTGCAGTATTCACAGTAGGCGACAACGTGGTTTCGGGAAGTGACGATCGCACTGTCAAAGTGTGGGATTTGAAGAACATGAGGTCGCCTATAGCAACCATCCGCACTGACTCAGCTGTGAACAGGTAGGTTAAACTGCAACTGTTTCAAGTTTTCTGTAGACAACAAAGGCAACAACAAAACATACAGTTTCTCACAGCTATAAAGACAGTAGACACCAGCACCAGCTGTCCTGCAGGGGCTTAGTAGTCACATTTAATGACTTCCAACATATTCACTGTACTTTATCATAAAACAAGACAACCACAAAGATATTTTTGTCTCACCATTTGTTCATCAGTAATTATCTTGAATGCCAGCAGAGAATACAGATTGCAGGGGCGGTCGATGTCAGCTTAAAGGCTTGTGTGCACACTAGAAAGTGAAATGTGCCAAAGTGAATTAGTGCTTGAGATATTTCTGTAAATCTAGCGCTGAGTTATGCACATCCAGTTCATTCAGGTGCCATACAGTGATAAGGCCCACAGCTAAGTCCCAGTATTTTCCTAGTAGAAGATGAAATCTGTCCCAGATTCAAAGTGAACTTGATGTGATGTTTCAGGATAAGTGTCTCTGCCAACCAGAGGATCATCGCGCTGCCCCATGACAATCGACAAGTGCGACTGTTTGACATGAGTGGAGTAAGGCTGGCCAGGCTTCCACGCAGTAACAGAATGGTAAGGAAGGGGGGTGGGGAGTTAATGCAGCTCTCTTTATGTGTGTGGTTCAGTTCTTTGGATGCTATATACTAGTACAGTTATTATACACACTCTCTGCTTAAGGTCAGTGGAGCTGACTCCGGACATTACTCAGAGATGCACTTTCACGCATGCACTCCAGGTGATCAGGTCTAGACTTGACTTGGAGTTGAGTTTTCACACAAGCAGCACTTTACACAGACTTGGTACTAGGGGTCTGGCAGGAAAAAAGTTAGCTTAATGTACCTGAGTAAAGTCCAGAGATAGTCCAGAGTGCAGGACATGTGTGAAAGCAGCTTAAGAGAGAGTAACACATCCAGTCCAACTAATTAGTCAAAGTAAAATAAGTTATTATGTCAAAGATATGCAGTGCAGATATTTGATGACTTCATGTATCATATAGCACCTGCATTTAAGGGAAGTGAGACTTGAGAAAAGTGCTGAATGTTTGAAAGTACTTGATCACTGCGTTACAGTGTGATTTCAGTGATACACTGCACCAAACATGGTGAATGTGATTTCAGAAACAGTGAAGATGCTGTGGTCGTTTGAGCAATCAGCATCATTAAAAGTCACATTTTTCTCAATGTGTGTGTGTGATTGTATAGGGTCACAGGCGTATGGTGTGTTGCACAGCGTGGAATGAAGAGAACCAGTCGTGCAACCTGTTCACCTGCGGCTTCGACCGACAGGCCATTGGCTGGAACATCAACATCCCGGCGCTGCTGCAGGAGAAGTGAAGACACTGACCAACACAGTGAATCCATCCATGTACATACAGTGTAGTACAATGAAACACTGCAGTCTGTGTCCTCGTACACACACATCATTATTAATAATGCAAGATAAAGTGCGCACGAGGCCTCAGAGCTCACCCCCCCCTGACTCTTTCACTTATTAGCATGGATTGTGAATTGTGACATGAACAGGCTGATCCACCTGTTTAAGTACATATTTATATATCCCACAGTCTTAGTGCTGCTGCATGTAGATACACTCAGTTTGCAGATGTTACTTGTAAAGCTGTGAGACAACAATTATAAAGCCGTGACAGTTTGTAGAACAGTATATTATGTTATATGAATTCTGTATATATGAAACTCATTAATGGATTAGTGACTTACTGTACAGTGTGTGTGTGTGTGTGTGTGTGTGTGTGTGTGTGGGTGTGCGTGGGGTTCTGTGAGGTGTTTCATCTTTTTAGTCAAATAGCTCTCCTCATGGAGGAGAACCTTCAGTATCACACCCAGGCCTGCACGTTGTTGTTGTTGTTGTTGTTTCAAACAGGATGACGTGTTTATGTCACACTGATTTGATGCCTGTTACCAATATTTCAGACTTGTGATACTGTAACTCTGCCTTTGTGTTTACTGTTGGATTTCATTCTTCAGTCTGTTCTGCCTTTCTGTAAGGGTGCAAAGTGCGAGGAGCGTAGCAATAATGGGACTGCACTCTTTTGGTTGTTCATAGATATCCTTCAGTCGTCTACATAATCATGATTTATAGTTGTCCTCCTACGTTGCTGCTGTGAGTTATAGTAATCTCTTCCCATACCTTCTCACAGGCCTGTGTCAGCCCTAAGTAAACTTGCTGGTTACTGGTTGTTGTGCTTCATTGTCACCCTGTTTATATTAAGTGATTGTACGAACTTGTGCACCTTTTTGTTGTACATGGAAACTCTCCTTATCCAAACACAGAAGCAATAACCTGGCTCCCTGATGTGTCTGGTGCTCGGAGTGAAACTCTGTGAACACGTTTTGAAATACTCACTTAACTTGTCTGGATGTGGGCTTGAGATGAATTGGGAAAAACTCATTGTTACACTTGCAACATTCTAAACATGAAGTTTGATCCTGTTTGAGCTGTAAATTTGATAAAATGAGTTATAGTGGTGGTGTGACAGGTGGAAATGTAGCTCAGCAGAACTTCCCCAAACACTTCACTGCTGTTTCTACATACAATAGAGCCAGGCTGGTTTTGAAGTAGCATAAACCTAAATGTTAAAAAAAATGCCTTACTGTTGCATTGAAAATGGTGCATTAGCCTTATCCATCTGAGCATCAATGTGCTTTTCCAAATGCTTGTTAAATAACTAATTGTGTCTTGCTGCACAGCACAGATAGGATTTTTATTCCTGTTACATTCATGGAACTCAATCTCACAGCCAATGGTATCTGTGTCATTTTAATCTACAGCGACAATGTCCAATATGTGCCCCACATATGAATTCGAACTCTGAGGAAATATGATTTTGAATTGATACATTAAATTACTGGTATGCTAGACTGGCAGGTTGAAAAAAATGAACTTCACTTCATTGTAGCGAGTCATATTCACCTCAGACTTCATTATGTGATCTAGTTTGCATACTTTATTTTGGCGGGTGTGCGCTCTCTGACACAATAAAAATGTGTAATTTTCTTTTCCAGTTTCTCATGTCTTTTTTTCTCATTCAAAAGAAAGCATCTAACCTTTTATTCACTTCAGAGATGTATCACTTTGACTGTCACACTTTATTCATCTGGATGTAAATCCAGTCTGTCTGAGTAATCATGTGTAATGTTAATGAACAGATATCATATGGTGTATGAATAGTTGTACCAGTGCAAACAGGAATTTTATTTAACCAACACTGATAAGAAGCTTAATGTCACCCAACTTCTCCTGGTCAAATGTCTAAGTGTTGATGGATGAACAAAAATTGATATGTAACTTATAATTTTGTTTTGTGAAAACTTCCATTGCTAAATAAAAGCCATATTGCAGCATACAGCATACTTTGTTCTTGCAAGTACAGTACTGTAAGAAAAAATCCAGTTACCTCTTGATTTCTTCTTGCTGTGTGTATCTCAAATTAAACAGTTTAAAATCTTCAAACAATATCCAACAAAATAGAGAAAGCCTGAGCAAACACTGCAGGCTTTAAACAACCAGAGGATTATGGTGACTTGTCATAATCGAATGAAACATTAATTCTGCTCTATACCAAAAAACCCCAAAGCAGAACGTCAGGTCATCGGTCTCGAGCCACATCGTTAACACCACCTGGTGGTTTAATGGTGGACAGGGGTCAGCATGGGAAAAAAACATTTTACTGGTCATGATCAGTGTCATCACAGCAGGCGTCAAGTGCACATACTGACTCCTGTCAGGTGGTCATCATTAAAACCACCGGGTGGTTGGAGCTGATCAGCGTATGCCACCCTGACATCTGCTGACACCATCTTCTTTAAAGTGGATTATTATGGGATGGTAGATTTCACCTGCTGTTTCAGTTAAGATAAACAGTGGTGTGAAAAGTGTTGGCCCCCTTCCTGATTTCTTAGTTTTTTGCATGTTTGTTAAACTTTAATGTTTCAGATCATCAAACAAATTTAAACATTAGTCAAAGATAACACAAGTAAACACAATATGCAGCTTTTAAATGAATGTTTTTATTATTAAGGGAAAATAAAATCCAAAACTACATGTCCCTGTGTGGAAAAAGTGTTAAATAAGGTTACTGTGGACTTATACACATCACATTCTGTATGTTGACCTGTGGAAAATGTTTTTATGTGGGCTGATTTTAAATATCTAACTTAATTATGAGTTTTTCTTTAAAATGTCAATCAATGGTGTTTATATTATCCAAAGCATTGCAGTGTCTTCAGTCAGTGTCTTCACTAAAAATGTATAGTATATTAGTACAGCTCCTGTCCTGACTCATGGAGCTTTATGGATGTTTCAGTTCACTGTGTTGTGCCTGGTCCACTAGCTACTTTCAGTCCCAGCAGGCAGACAGGTAGAAAAACTCTACCTGCTCACTACCTGCTCACCTCCAAACAGCAGATGGGGTTAGAGAGCACCTGGTGATCCTAGTGCAGCATTTAGCAACTTAAGTGACACATATTTCCCTCTAAAGCTGGTAGAGGCAGCTGAAGATGAACCGAGTGGACATAAACTGCATCTGTAACTGCTGGATGTAGAAATAATCAATTATTTCCCAGTGTGTTCAACCTAGAACCTGACTGGAGTCCATGTGTAGAACACTGAACTGACTGGGACTGGATACAGTTTAGAAAGGCACAGATCTGTGTATGTATGATCCCACAGTGCATGTTGGGTTGAAAACCAAGTCGTGAAGTCCAAGAAACTCTCTGTAGACCTGCACTATAGCATTGTGTAATGAGACCCAGATCAGGACAAGGGTATAAAACCTTTCTGAAGCAAAGTGGTTAAAACCTCTTCTTAGAGTTCAACCAAACTGAGTAACAGGACAAGAAGAGCCTTGGTCAGGGAGGTGATCAGGAAGCCAGCTGACACTCTAACAGTGTTATGTATGGTACAGCTGTGATATAGAAGCCACAACCTGTTTAAGCAGAAGTTTAAACAGAATGTAAAGGACACCAGGCAGTGCTCATCACCTGCGAATACTTTAACGGGGGCTATTCTACCTTCTCTTAAAGGTAAAGTCATGAATTAACAACTTTTTTCGAGACTTTTAAGGTTTTAACAAATTTTCAAACATTTTAAAAATATGCTTTTATTTTGTCAACTTGGATTATTATCTGTTGACTGACGAGAAGAAACGACAATTTATTCCATTTCAAACTGAGTTTACAACACGGTTTGATGTGCACAGCATGACGGGATGTGCAGAAACTCAGAAGCAAACTCTATGTTTTGTCCTTTGTGTCCTGAGGTGGCCCATTTGTTTTCAGAATAAAGCTTCTGAGATAGTTTGTCTTAAAATGGTATAAACGCTTCATCATGAAGGAACTATCCCAACATAAATATGTTCTGCTGGTGTAAAGCTGAAGTAGTGTCCTGCTCAGTGTGTTACGCCTCTTAGGTTTCACTGGGCGCAACAATATTCTGTGGATTTTTCCGTGGTCATCCAATAGATTGGAGCTGGCTGTGAGCAGCCACTGGAGCAAATTGTCAATTAGGATTTTTATTGTGGAGCACACAGCCGACTCCGTTGCCTTAGGGGGGAGGGTGGATGCTGCAGAGGAGGAACCCTCCCTACCCTTCTTCTTCTTTTTCCTCCAGGATAATTTGGTAGCTGGTGTGTGTGACATCTGCAACCGAACCTGACAGCGATAACCATTTCCACGTGGATTCCCCCCTGGGAGAGACCGGAAGGAGGCTTTAATATTGGCCTGCACACTATGTGATGTGTGTCTGTGTTACATTGATTTTGAGTTGGATTAATCACAAACTGTCAAGACAAAATAAAATGACAAGATTTTGTGGTTTTATTCACATGTACAGTACAAACATTCACTTTCATTACTCAAGTGCAATTTACAGACCTTAGCAGCAGCTGTTCATATTCTTTAATATACATCATAATTAGACACTTTATGATCTGTCTCACTTCTTTGTCAGCATCCTTTATACATGTTTTATACATATGTACACTCATAGATACAATATTGCCATTCAGACATGCCTTATATGTTCTATATTTCAAAATAAATCTGCTCGTCTGTTGTCACGACCAGTGAAGACTTCATGAGACACGATGCACTGAGGGATGTTGTTATCTAAGGCTGAAGTTAGGTGGTGTAGAATGACACGTAGAAAAACCAATGCTCTCTCTGTCCTGACACAAACAGACATTATTTACATGAAACGTCACTGTAGTTGCTGGGGGAAAACAGAGTCTGGTTTTTAAGTACTCGCTTGGGTGTAAACCAAAATAATCTGATGATGATTTTGTGGCTTTAGTGGAAGGACAAGTCAAATCGTGAGGTTTTTTCAATCCCTGTAAAAGCTAATAACATCAATCCTGGGTCAGTTATTCCCACTGAGGATAAGAAGTCTGATATAAAGCCACACTGTGAAGCTAATTGTACAATTCATCAACTAGTCTTAGAAGATTTAGTATTTCTGTGTATTCCTTGGATCAGTGCAATACTAGATTTTTTTATTGCTTGCAATTTTCACTCCCCATTTGCTATATTATATCTAATATTCACTGGGTTCACCTCTGAAATAACGTTAACATTTGTTGTAGGTTATTCCTTACCGGCTCTTCCTACAATCAGCTACTGTGTAAGAGTGTGGGGCTTTTAAACGTTGGCTTCACTGCAACTTTACTTGGGACCAAGTTTTAATGTACAAACACACAAGATCCTGTGATGTAGCTGTTGGTGTGAGAACTCCTACAATTGATTTTCTGGTTAAGTGAATCTTTCAAAATAAAGTTGTGTTTTATCATATTAAGTGACATACAGGAATTTTGTTGCCCAATACTGTTGCGGCATAGTAATACCAGCTGGCCACTGACAAACAATAAGTAAAAATATGTAATGAAAAATAAGAGGTACTGTATGGTGGGCAATACCTCTGCAATGTTTTGGGCACTTTACTACCTTCAACCAAACCACTGCTATAAGCAGTCAGGGTTCTACGAGAACCAGTGTCCAATCTAATACAGCAGATTACCTCCACTTTAGATTAATATATACTATAGAAAGAATGCATAGGAATTATTTTCTAATTTAATAATTTGTGTTTTTGAGAGCTCTTACCTTAAACCTAAAGAAAAACAAAGAATGTCAGTTATTGACCAACATTTAGTGTTTAATAAAGAACTTATTAAATCAGTAAATTGGCTGCGAAATGCAAATCACATGTCTGTATGTTAAATTATTCTCTCTCTCTCTCTCTCTCTCTCTCTGATCTCTACTAAAGGGCTTATTCTTCAAACGTACATCAGAGCCTGACAGTCTGTTGTGTGTCCTCACTGGAGCTCATAATGTTCTCACAAATATGGAAAAAAAGGATTTAAATAATGGTGACAGAAGCATGAACAACTAAAAATGTTGAACAGAGTGTGTAATTTATGTTGTTTGTTAATGCACTGTTCAATCCACGTACAACAAATGTATAAATAAACACATCACAACGTGGTAAATGTTTGCATTTATACCTTACTGGTACTCAAAGTGCTTTGACACTGCTTCTCATTCACACATATACACCCAGCGATGGCAGGGCTGCCATGCAGCTGACCTGACTCATCGGCACCTTGCCCAAGTACACTTTGACATATGAGTAGCGGAGCTGGGAGTCGAACCACCGATCCTATGACTAGTAGACATCCTGAGCCAAAGCTGCCCCTGCCCCTGTAGATAGCTGTATATTATCTACTTGCTCAAACAGTTTGGTCTTTGATTGCAGATTGAACAGTGCAGTCGTGAACACTATAAATTACTCACTAATTGTCATGCAGGGTTTTTTGCAGCTGCACATTTGTCATGATTATTGAGAGTAATTTAACTCCGTAGAGAAGTGGGGGTCTGAGCAGGAGCAGGGCTGAGAAATCAATGACAGGAAAGCACCACTAGATGTCACTGTCACTACTTTGATTTGACTCCTGCTTTGGACGCCCTGTGTGGATTCCTTAAAGAGGGCACAGCAATGACAGAACAACAACACAGTCTTGATAGTAATGAATATATATCACACACACACACACAAAGCACACATGCATGGCAGTGATCAGGAATGTGCATATTCACCTCACTGTTTTTAATGTGTGATCTGGTAAAGGTGGTCACGACCACACGAGGGAGCATGAGCATCCAGGTCAACGAGGCCTCGAGTAGCGAGTCGCAGCTGAAACCTGCTGTTAACGGCAACCAGCTTTGATTCAGATGAACACTATCTGGTCACAACCGGCAGAAACACTGAGGTCACCCAGGTCAAAGACAGAGAGAGAGAAATCAAATAACGGAAAATGGGAAGATATTCCCTCAACTCCTCCTTTGTCACTTCCACTCATACTTAGGTGAGAAGTAATGGCTGCGTTTATGCACCTTGCTTCATTTCTTCTCCTCTGTACCCAGGAGAGAAGGGTGGTGAGGATGGGAGGGGGAGTACAAACAGGGTGTATTAACCTGTCGTTGTGTCGCGTTAAGAACACAGTGACGACGGAAATAGGTGGAGTGTGGGAGGAAAATGGAAAGAGAGCACAGAGATGGAGGCAAACGGGGACGGAAGTCAGAAAGATAGAAATGAGCAACGGGAAGGTGAAGCAATGCTCCGTCCTTCTCTTTTTCTCACTTTCTCGTCCCTTCCTCTTCCTCTATCAGCCGTCACTCTGACAGGGCCGGTAATTGGACGTGGACCTCTCACTCTCTTTTTTCTCTTTCACTCTCTCTCTCTCTCTCCCCCGTGGCTCTGCTCCTCAGCGGGAGCCTTGCGGCCCGGAAATAGCTGATGACAAGATAGCAGCTGCCTTTCATTCTGCTCAAGGTTACCCTACCCCCTGACAGCCAAAGAGGGGTGTGTTTGCTTAAAGAAGGGCATGATAGAAAAAGTCCATCTTTTCATGTCCCTTTTCTCTTCAGCTCATCTAGTTGACCTTCCTCCTGGTGTTTTTGTGTTGGGTGGTTGATGGCGGTGATAGCCATGAGGCATAGGTGTGAATGTGTGAAGCGGGATGCTCTTACTCTAAAAAAATAAAGGTTAAACACACACACTTCCTCAGACAGACAGCAAAAACTGTTCCTGCTCAGGTGGTTTCTTCACCCAGGTTCCAAGGCCCGTTTCCTGCAAAGATCTGAACCAGTGCTGCTTCACAGTCTGGTAAGGGCGGGCCGCCATCTTTGTCTCGCAGTACATGAGCTGGCGGTCCGCTGAGCCGGATACGTGGATCCCCAACTAAAGAGCAAAAGAAGAGGATACAGAGAGAGAGAGCAGTTGGGAGTTAGATAAAAATAACAGACTTCACCTCAAGGAATTCAGCTGGGGCACAGAGGCTAAAGGTTTTGTAAGTTGGGGGGGTGGAGGGGGGAGAGAAGAGCGAGCAAAACAAAACGAATGAGCCGGCACAAATGCATTTGGGTGAGGTTGGGAGGTGGTGGTGGTGGGGGGGCTTCAACAGCTGTGTAATCTCCCCATTTAAATTTCACAAGCAATTGAACATTCTCTGTGCTTTTTGTGCATTCCTATTGTCGTGAGGCAAAACAATGAAGATCGGCGGAGAGACAAGTGGAGAGAGAGGCGGTGAGCAAAAGTTTCTTTTGGAGATTAGTGTGACTGCTCTTGCGTGGCCCTTATATGCGGCGCGCTGGGAGCACTTAGGGTGGGGGCCTACTCGAGTACTTCTCCAAATAATTATGGTTTCATAGTCATTATGCTTTAACGGCCGCCATTTGGTGATGCAGCCAGTTTGTGTTACATAAAGTTTCAGAATGGAAATGAAAGTGCAGCGGGTCTGTGTGCTGCCATTAAAGATCCGAGCTGCCAGGCTTCGATAAGCCGCAGTGACGGCAGATGTTGCCACGCTGACAAATTTATCTGCAGCAGAGAGGAAATTCCACATATCCTTTACAGAGCGTTCACCTGTAACCACACCACTCTATGAGTTTTATACGCATCTGTGCTTATTGACTGAGGGGAGATCGGCATGCACCTCTGTAGGTAATGTTTCTATATCACTCTGTGTGTGTGATTCCTGATAGCTGTGCATTGCATATTGTTTTTGACAACAACAGAGTAATGCAGCTTGCTTTCAGCAGGACAGACATTTATTCATCCAATCATGGTAATTACACAGGACGTCCTGTGTTTTTACAGGAAGTAAAAGATCCACTGCAGAAGAAACCTTTCATTCATGAGACCTTCTCACAATAGTTATGTCTTAACAAGCAAATTACAGTGTAATTAATGACAGTAACAATGGCTGTTGGGGAAACACCTGCACTAAAAATTCTCATTCGTGACTTTTGTGCAATCAGCTAATGTTTTCCAATTAAAGTAACAGAAATATCATAAGTTTGATATTTTCAAGCCGATTCAACAGTCATGGTGAAAAGTTGCTGTTGGTGTTGAATTCAGTCTCTACCTCTGTACACAGTTTATCAAATGCACTGGCAGCTTCTCAACCTGGTTGTTTTGTATTGACATATTTACTCATGATGTTAGCTACAGAAGTGTAGTGTAAGTCTTTACATTAATAACTACTGTATATCAGTGGGGGACTAAGTTCACACAAGAGAACATTCTGATGAAGCTGAAATAGATTTTCAAACATTTTCCTAACTTATATCTAATTTGTTCAATAAATTAGTAATTTTAGTTCAATTAAACAAACAATTTAATTGAATTAGTTTACCCAACATGCACAACATGCAATATTAGTGATGATTAGTTACTTAATCAAGATAATGTTTAGTTGTGTTAGAAGAACAAATTGCATTGTTGACTTGACATAACATTTTAAACAGGCCTTCAACTTGAAACAAGTTATATTTTACAGTGCAGGCAGTGCACAGACTAGGAATATGACACTACTTTGTACACAATGCGTTTGTAATGTTAATTTCTCAATCTTGGTCATCATCTTGTAAAATCCAACCACGAGTATTGCTCTCATATAGTCTCTTTCCCCTCTGATAACTAACTGAGCGTTACCTTTCGGGCCTCACCTTGCGGTAAAGTCTGCTCCAGCGGGTGAAGAGGGCATGTTTGCAGAGTCGCGAGGGTGCTCCTGAGTCACGTCTCCGTCCTGTGGTGGTGTTGACCATCTCCAACTGTGCGTCTCCCAGTGTCCAGTTGATGCTGACACTTGAGGCCTTCCCTGGCTGTTGATACTCAGCACTGCTCAGTCCTACAGCAAAGACAACCAAACAGAGACAATCACAGTACTTTAGGCAGGTTTGACCTCCTCTATGTTCACCAACGTGCGATCCAGATTTTCTTTATTATAATAATAAAGCATCTCCAAATGTAATGCACTTGTGAGTAGTTGGGTGAAAATCTGCAACCGTTTTTCTTTTGAGTCCTCCTCATTTTTGTTTCATTTAACCTCCCTTCACCCTTCCCCACTCTCTGCCTGAGGCTACTGGCACAAATAAAGTTTTGCAGCTTTGCAAAAACTGCATGGCTGTTTATATGAAGCCTTGATACAACCTCAGAGAGAAAGGGAGAGAGCTGGGCTGTCGAGCATAAGCGATGTTCTGCCTTTGTGTGAGGGTTTGTCTGCTCTCGTGTCCCAGCAGTTAACAGTGTTCGAGTGTTGCAAGCCATGTATGCTGTAAATATTATCTCCAGTCACAAATATCAACCCTCCCCTACAAGGGACTGTTGGGCTCTGTGTCCCGACCCCTCTGTGTTCTCTTTCTGAAATAATCAGCCTCGCTAACAATGCACACAAAGTGATCACTGGAGGTAAGAGGAGCGACAGAGGTAGAGGAAAGTGGAGGTCAGCGACAGTCACATTGGACTACATACAGAGAATTAGCTGTCTGTGTCGAGAACACGAGGTGTTGGCAGAGCTGCTGACAGCAGTGTGAGAAACAAATGAGGGCTAAAAATGTCCTTGAGGGGCCACTGTGGGTGTTTCATAGGAGCCAGTTTTATTGCATATTCTGGATAAGGAAAATGGAGAAGTTTTGATGTTTTAGGCTTTGCAAACACCCAACTATTCAGCTGGTAGTGTGTGAACACGCTGAACCGCATTCAGGAAGTGGTAAGGAACGGGTCAGCCAATGCATATTGGTCAACACCACTGTACTGTATAAGTGTCAGTGTTAACCATTAGGCTTTGTTGTTTAAGATGTTGAGTACATAGTTGGCCCAAGTGTGACAGCATGTGTCATTCCTCAGCTAAAACTGGCTTAAAGCAATAAACCCAAACTCTAACCAAATCTGGCAACCACTGTTGGGCCACTGCTGGCTCACCTTTGGTAAGCCAAAGCCAGAACACCAACCAGTGTGCCGACACTCAGCCACAACTGCTTCAGCTCAGCTGGCTAACTAGATAGGAAACGTCAATGTGAAGTTGGTTTGCAGACGCTAGAATGCTGATTTTGTAGCCACAATGGCCTCTACTGAAACTGAGACTCTGTGAGGTAATGTCTGAATTAAGGTACAGTGTAATGTTGTTATGCTGTATGAATATGTTGCGACGTGTTTTGTCACAGTACCCGTGTTGCTGAAAATTCTACAATGGAAGAAATGTCAGGTGCAATATGTGTTGCACTGCTACAGACTTACTTCTCATGTAGCATCTAGGCTAACAAAACCAGACAGTTAGGCACTGCTTCAGAAAATGAGCGTGTGCTTTGGATTTCACCTTGAGTTTCAACCCACTTATTTCTTCTATCATGCAATGTTAAGGGTACCTTCATAGAAAATCAGCAGGCAGATTCTCTGCGACAGGTGAACAACAGTTGCCTCTGATCTCACAGTCTGACAGACAGCTTGTTATAGTACAATACCTGATGTACAATAGCACAATACATGCCTGCAGATCATCTCCCCCTTGCCACACTCATTTTCCCGTCTTCACTCTTCCATTCACCAATCTCAGCTCTCCTTTTCTGCCGCTCCTTGGAGCTGGAATGAATTGCCTGCCACGGTAACAATTCTCCAAGTCTCTTATTACCCATCGCTTCTCTCTTTTGCAGATGTACCTCTTCGAACAAAGGGCCCTCCAATCCATCCTGCCTTTTTCCTTTCTCCTGCTCCATTCATGGCTCATTTCATCCCTTCAACGGACTTGACTCTTCTGTTTCTGTAATAGCCAATTTTCCCTCATTGAAGACTTGATCAATTTCTCTTCAGGGAAGTGTTCAGCAGACATTAAAGAGGCACAATTGGAGTTTTTGGTTATGGGATTCATAACTCTACAGTACACATAGACACACTTAATATCTTAGGCTGCTGTAGAGCTACAATATGAGAAAGCTTGTGCATTTCAGTGTACACAGCACATCTATCCAGCATTACTGAGGTGTTAAACATTGCTCCTTACAGTGGGAGAGCTATAGAAGAAGAACAGTGAAGCAACAGGTATGAGAAAAGATGGACTTATTTCTAGTCTGCATCAAGCATATGAACTCCAGTGGAAGGAAAGCACAGAAGTTGCTAGTTCAAATCCCTGAAACACTTGATAAGATCTGTATTTGCCTTGAACAACATTGTACCCCAGCCAGACATTACTAAGCACAATCACAAAGCAACAGTCCCACTGAAAAACATACCCTGACCTGGTTTTGCTAAGGCTCAACTGTGAGGAGGGGACATCTTACAGGATTGAGTACTTAGGTAGGGATTTGTTAAAAAAGCATCTTTGGCAGAGGTTTTCTTTGAGTCATTAGTATACTAACAAAATTACTTACTTATCTATTATCTAACTGCTCGTCCTCGCAACAGTTGCTGGAGCCTATCCCAGCTGTCAATGGGCAAAAGGCAGGGTACACCCTGGACAGGTCAGCAGCCTATCACAGGGCTGACGCATAGAGACAGGCCTGATTCACACCTATGGTCAATTTAGAGTCACCAATTAACCTGGCTGCATGTCTTTGGACGGTGGGAGGAAGCCGGAGTTCTCGGACAGAAATGTAAACTCCACACAGACAGGCACCTGGCCAAGCAAGTGTGACAGTGCCAGTGCCAGTGACAGTGCTAACCACAACACCCCTGTGCCACCCTAATTACAAATAACTTTACCCTTGAACTCTTGAGTCATAATCTTCATCATCTCAAATGTGTATCTGTAAATAAAGCATGTGTACTCTGTCTGGAAAACTCTAAACATGGTTCACAATTTTTTTCCCTTTATCTGCTATTGTTTTGATTCTATTTATCCCAAAAAGATAAAGCCTCGCCACTGTTTGAATTCACACTGGAAATGCACAGCAGGACAAGAGTGAAGGACAAGTCAGTCCATCGATGCATTTGGCCCGCGGGGTTTAGGTGGAGCTGCTTTGGCTGCGTGCGATAAGACCGGGCCCTGCGATCCCTGGGAATTTCCTCTAGGGGTGTTGCTTTTAAATAACCCTGGACACACAATAGCTGGGGAGCCATCATAGCCCATAAAAGGATGGAGGAGGTGATGAGCGGAAGGCGGGGGTTAGACATGCACACAGACATCTGAATGCAAGCGTAGCTCTCTTTTTCCTGCCTTTCTGCCTCCCTCTCACTGTCCAAGCTCCCTTCAGATTGAATGGCTGTCTGATAAGGGCTGTGATTACATTGATTTGCTGTAGGGCCATCTCCACTGTCTGTCCATCTTCCTCCCTCGTCCTCCCCTTCCTTCACCCTTCCACCCTTCAATAGACTGTTGCTACTCAAGGTACTGCAGCTACAAACATCTAAGAATTGGGGACACACAGAAAACACACAATCCCTGTGAAGCATGTCAGAGAGAAGGGCAGAGCGTTTGCAGGAGACATGAGGCTACATATAAAGACATTAAACGGACTGTTGATGATAGAATGAATCAGTGTTGATAGATGTATAATACCTGACCACAGTTCTCCAAACATTAACTCCACCATGTAATAACTAAAACTAAAAACTATTTCATCAAGTCAAATGAGTCCGTTCAAAAAGCCACTGAACAAATCATGAGAAATGCTCAAAGTTGACATGGCCGATGATGATGATGAGTGTGGGCCTCACAAAACATTCATCCTCCTGGCACCTAATTACCAAGAGCAGAGCCCTGCAACAGTGCTACGTTCCCTCAAGATGTATTCTTGAAAATACCTGTATGGTAGTACATTTCTCCACTGTGCGTGTTTTGAGACTGTATAATGTGTTTTCCTGTACGTGATAGTCAATAGTCTTTGTTCTTATGAATGATCCCCAGCAACAAAATGTGCCCTACATCGCTGTGTGTCTCTGTCACTCAGCTTCTCTGCCTGGCCTAGATCTGAAGTGATGGCTGATGCAGTTTCTACAAGTTGGGTGTCATTCAGATCCTTTTCCAGCATTCATCTCCACTACAAACGAAAGCCTCAGGTCTCAGTGGAGCCCCTGGAAGCAGACGCGCCAGACAACTTCTTAGTTGTTGCTTGTCTGGTTGGCACAATGTAACTGTAGAGAAGCAGGGGTACACAGGAGTGTTAAGAATGTGTGTGTGTGTGATCTGTTGTAATTCATATACCGTGGAGCTGACATGTTTATTAAAAGCAATCCCTAAAAGTAGACTGTATAAAAGTACACAAAAATCAGTTATTGCAGGTTTCAAATATTGGCTACTGTCATCCTACTCTACCTGTTGAGTTGCAATATCAAAAAATAAAGAAAAACATGGACTAAATAGAGCTGATGTAACGAGGTTGTGCACTTTCATGCAGTGATTTTCGGCCGTGCAGCACCTTAACTTTCTATGAAATGAGAAAATAGTTATTGGTTCAGTGCAACATCTTATTTAAGATCAAATTTTATGATATTGTATCTTTTTCACCAAGCTTTATTTTGGAAATATCAAAGTGAGGAGTTCTGCTGCTGTTTCACGCTGATCATCTGGGGTGTTCTCATCCTTTTTCAGCAAAAACCAAATCACCTAAATTTCAAACAGAAATCAGCTTATTTGAAGGAAAAAGCAGTGATAGGTGGGGTTTCTTAGTAAATGTGATATTTCTTTCACACAGTTTTTAAATTTTGACAGCTTTGACAAACATATTTGCACCATTTCATCGTCATGACAGCTTTGACATTTGAGGAAATATAGAGGCCCAGAAAGCCATCCAAAACAAAGAAAAACCTCATTACCTGTTATACAACGCTCAACACAACCTTATATATCACCAGGCTTCCAGCACTACCTGCTGAACGCTGCACATAATGGAATAATGTGCAGAATTATGTAACATTGTACTGTGAATTATCAGTGTGTGAAGGAATGCACCATGTGTATTCAGATTTGCAGGCATAAATGAATACATTTCTTAAACATGTAGAGAAATCTGTAATTGTATACATATATTTGTAAATATGTTCTGATATGAATATGTATATACGCAAATCTAGAAATATGTTAACACATCTGTAAAAGAAATGATAAGATTTGTAAATGTGTACATGGTTCAATAAATATGTTCAAAAATATGTGTTTAAATATTTGAACCTCAAATATGTAAATATGTATTTATTCACAAATAGTAGTACACATTTACAGATTTGTGCAGTAATCACTGTATTCAGATTTAAAAATGATAAGACACATTTACAGATTATTGTAAGAAAGTCTCAACATACAGGTGAAGATCTTTGTATATTACAGATGTCTTACACATACACAACCTGTGTAGTCTAAATGCACATTTTACAGATTCAAATAGTCTCTACTCTCTATGTATTTATATTCCTAAAAACAATTAATGTCTGTGTGACTGTGTGTCTGTGTTATAGCCGTACCGCTGAGAAGGGGCTGGTTGCGTCTGTATGAGGTGGGAAGTGGACCCAGGCGTTCTTGCCGCTGGTTCATTACTCGGCCCAGATGACCTGTGTGGTGCAGGCTGCCAATAATCACGCTGTGCAGGTACACGGGCTCAACGAAGTGGCTCAGCAACGCCCCCTGCAGGCCGAGGATGTTCCATCTGAGAAGGATGAGGAGAAAGACAGAAATGGTACCAAATGTGTCGATGAAAATGGGGGTGAGGAACAAAAAGAATGATGAGTAATGTGAATGAAAGAAAGTAGCAAAGACGTTGGGGGAAAGGAGAAAAGGTGGGAAGAGTGGCAGAGGGAAAGTGAGAAAAAGAGCTTCAATGACAGGTAGAGACAATTTGATCATTATCTTGATGTGGGACGTGATGAATAACAGCCGCTGAACTGACAACACACAGATAATCAAACAGACACACACACACATGCCCCCTTCTCCCATTTTCCCTGGTTCAGAGATAAAAACCATCATCTCATCTCAGCAGCAGCACTGCCAAGGGTCAGTACATCATCATTCATTACATGGAACAACACATTACCATGTGTGCATTCATCAGTGCTGCTGACATTAATGCACTGCACAGGGCTACAGGAAAGCCTCCGTGGATCGCTGAGTGTGAGGGGCGATCACCTCAGGGGTTGTTCAGGGAGATCCATGACTGACACAAAATCACTGTGGGGCTAATCCTGCCAGCTACACCAACACCTGATACTGTAGCCAGCTGGTCATGTGCCACCTACTGTTGAAACACCCTCTATTTAACCAGCAGATGCTAATTTATAGATGGGAAATGATAATTACCATGTTTATTATCAGTGTTGCCCTTCATAAAGAGAGAAATTCTGCTGTGTACCTGGGCTAACGAACTTATGCGGGCACCATCAGAGGCACAACACTTCGCTACTAATTTTTACATCATTGTTCTTTTTGTTAATCAGTCTCTTTATCATGGATGCAATTATAGCGAGGGCTTGTTTTTTTTCCTCACAGACTTAATAATTACTCATTACAGCTTCTTTCGCCTCCTGAGCAGTCAATTAACATCAGCGGCTTTCTGGGAATCACTAAATGGGCTCATGAAGCAGCAGCCGCCCACTTATACTTTACCTGCAATCTGTCAGCAAGATCTGTGCTTCCCCCTCAAACAGAGAAGAGGAGCTTTGTGAACACGCACATACACATACATACACACACACACACACACACACACACACACACACACACACACACACACACACACACACACACACACACACACACACACACACACACACTCAACACTCCACCAAAACAGAAATAGTTTAAGCTGAAATATTAATTTACCCAGAAAGCAACACTGTGAATCAGAAGCATCTTCTAATCTCATGCAAGAAAAAACAAAACCAAATAAAAAAACAACCATCTGGCTCAAGTGTGTGAATTTAAAGCAAGACCTCTTCTCGCTCTCTCGTTCTGTCTCCCTTTACATCCATCCTTTCTTCCCTCCCCCGTTAAACGCGACCATTAAAGTAATGTGTTCATCTGCATAAAACTGCGCTGGAATGGAGAACATCATCGTTATATGAAAACCATCTAGGCCCCTCAATTAAATCCAGCTGTCGACTTCAAATCAAATATTAGCGAAGGAGCTTCACTGAGCACAGCTAAAGAAAACAAAACGATGATCATCAGGTGACAGTGACGGGATACAACACTGACTATTATTAGAAATGTTTGGAAACTAAAATCTCCTATGTTTAAAAGTAAACATACTATAATAAAATCAGGAAGTGAAGGAAGTGGAGAAATAAAAGTATTGGGAGGTTGCACAATGAGTGTGACTGAGGACAAAGAGAGTGTCCAGGGGATCACTTTAAGATTGCAGCTGTGGGGATGTGTTGAGCCCTAAGCTCCTCTCAGTTCCACCCTCCACTCTGACCTTGATAAACTGGCCCTTAGTGACCCACTCACTTTAACAACGGCCACCGATCATTTACAGCAATATATATATATATATAAAAAATGGCTGTGGAGCAAAGAGGGTGCATCTGCTGTATGACCTGGTTGGAATAGAGGGGAGATGATAGTGGGAGGGGAAGAAAAGCAGGGTGTCCCCCCATCACTCTATTTTTTTGTCAAGTAATTGCTTTCACCTGCGTTGGTGACCTGGGTAGATTTAATCACACTATCTCCAGCCCTGGCCAACTGAATCAAATTGGTCAAATTAACAGTGGCTCCACAGGAGAAATGGTTCACCTCTCTCCCTGTCTGTGTTTGTGCCAGGCCTCTCACACACATAACTGTGGCTCAGCTGTGGTGCTGTATGGCTTAGCCGGCACAGTGCTGTGCTTATAAGGCTGCATTAATGGGTTCAGTTCCTGTTGAGGTCCAGTCATAGCTGAAAACCTCAGCCTATATTAAAATTGATTTCATATATGTTAGAAAATAAAGCATCAAGAGTGGTAGATCATTGTGGAGTGTCTGTGTTGTCTTCAGCTCTAGGGATGACTGTCTCTTAGTGACAGTGATGACAGTTCATAGTTTTAGTCCAGGCTGAAATATCTAATCCTTTACTACTGCATTAGAAACATTTGGAATTTGAGTCCTGTCATGGAATTTTTTCCTTCTAGCACTTGTTTACTGCAGAAGGTTGCAAAATTCCCTGTGCGTATCCCAATTAAGTCGTTGTAGTCAACGTGGGGCACCCTGCTCCATTCTGATCCTCAACTTCACCTGAAACTCACCTACTCCTTGTGGGTGATTGTCTCACTGCTTGGGTGGAATTCCAATCCAAAAACCCAAACTTCATCCATTTCCTTTCCAACATTAATAACATGAAAAAACAGTGTATACAGTATATAAACCAAAAACAAAATAAAAGCTACAACTGCACATACACACTGTACAACATTTATATACCAAAACTCTAAAGTTTTCTTAACATATGGTTTAGGCTGATGTCTTCTCCTTCAGCAGCCCAACTGTGCGCTGCTGTAGAGGAAGACTCCTATACCTTCACAGACCACTACACCACTCTGTTCAGTGGAGAACCACAGTAATGACGAAAAACTGAGCTCATTCATATATGAATTCTGAAGAGTGAAAATCAGGTCTGGACACTGTGGATTTATTCTATCTCATATGTAGCACACAACACGACTGTGCCAGATGTGTTCTCCCTTGGGGAAATAGAAATAATGAGTAGGGAGACACTGTGCAGGAGACACAACGTGATACTAAACTTACACTTGGAAACTACAGTGTTTTGTTTACACCAAATAAGGCAGCGCCAGACACATGGTTACAAACAATGAATGTATGTATATACTGTAACCCTGGTTTTCTGAAGGAGGTAAATGGACACCAGACACCTAAAAGCATGATAAACATTTCCTACGTATACTTTCTGGAGTGGATCGGCCCAAAGAAAGTGCTGTTAACATGTCCACTCGCCCACTGTGATTTATCTTGACTTAATCGCACAATATTCAGACTTTGTACTAGGGAGCTTGTAGGGTGATGTCTGTTAAGCGTCTGGGCCGACTGCCTCTTGTGTTCTCTGACTCGGGCACACCTCCCCCAGGTAATGTCTGCAGAAGTTTTGGGTTCCAGCAGGTGTATGTACATGCACATGTACATCACAAAGCCAAGTTAAATAAATAAACCACGGCGATGTGTAGGCGTTTAGAGAATTATGTGAATACACTAAGTCATTAGAAGGGGATTTACTGTTCAAATCACATATGGGAATTCAATACAAAAGATTTTGCAAAGATCACAGCAACACACATACACCTATGCTAAGATAAATATCAGACAACCTTTTATCTGACTCATAGAGCACATTTAAAATTTTTATCTAATCTGTCCTTCTCATAAGGAAATTAATCTCCCAATGAAGTTAACTCTTAAACCTAACTCCTTTAACCTTTCTACTACTACACAGGCTAGAGACCTCCTGGGTGAAAGAATGTTTTGTAAGGAGTTTATGTGCCCAACACATGTAATAAAAACAGCAATGCAGAGCAAACCTAAACCTAAAAAAAAATCCAAAAAAGTGAGCAAAATAGCATTTTTATGTTCTAAATACACTAGTTCAATCAAATCCGTAGGCTGAATAAAGTTAATAGCAAAAAAGGTGGCAAGCACCACACTGTATTCGACAAAAACATTTCCAGTTCAAACTGACCGAAGGCCATGTCTCTTTCATGTGTAAATCAGGAAAGAAAACATCAGCAAATGAAAGGGGGAAACCCAAATGCCACATGTCATAGCACCGACCTGGTGATCTTGTCAGTGCAGGACATGGTGATGAGCTGCTCGCCCTGTAGTACGCCGTCCCAGGTCTGGATGGGCCCCCGGCATCGCACAGGCACCGTCCCCTCGCCTGACTCAATTTTGGTCCGTAGGTGGTTGCGGTGCTTCCTCATAAGGTGTCTGCTGCTGTGCACTAAAAAGAGCAACACAATCATGTATCATGTTTCCTTAACCTTAACTGGATCCCCAGTGTACAATAATCTAAATAATACATATCAGGTCACTGAGGATCAACTTCACTCAAAATATACATTCTTATGGTCAGTGGTGATCTGAAAGACACTCAACCAAGGCTAGATGCAATAAACATATCAAAAATAAATGTGTACTATATGTAATATAGTATATGTAATAATTGTACTTATTGAGCATCAAATGTCACATTTATGCACAATCAGGGATAATGTTTAATATGTGATCAGCAGCATGTCATTTTAAAAAGTGTAACCAATACTATGGCAAACTGATGAATGACACATTATTACTCAGTGTTTTTATTAATAAGTTTACAGACATTTGCTGGATTATTTATCCAGTAAAAGTAACCTTCAGTTATCCTTCATTATTGCATTATGGCAAATACTGCAACAGTGGCAACACTGTTTTGTCAGATTGTCTGGAAGTCTGGTGTCCCAGCACCAATCAGGAAGTGATCAGCACCCAGGTTACAAGGTGCATTATTGTGCAGTGGCTCAAAGAAAAAAAAGAATCAGGGGTGCAATAGGAAAAGAACTGGGGCACTGACGGAAGTGGAAGGAATATTTATGCATTAAATATTGAAGGAAAGAGGAAACGTTTCAGTGAATATGAATATGACTGTAAATTAAATGAATAAATATTAGAATATTTGTAATACTGAATATTAAGTCATTTAAATAAGTAAATATTTCATTTTCCTTACTGCACATGACCTATACTCCCATATCATTCATGGGAAATGTAATTACAACTAGGTTACTTTTTTTTTTTGACAAAATGACAACACATTGGCAATAATGTAAATGGCAGGTCCCAAATGTGTTCTGAACATATTAATGAAATGTATCCAGACAAACACCCAGTTTTGTGACTTAACTTCTATACTATTCTAAAAAATATTATACCTAATTAACACTTCAGTAGCCATAAAGCTTTTAGGCACCAGTAGCTTTTAAAGTTAACCTTCATTTCACTCTAAATGTGTTTATTAAACTTTTAACAAAATCACAACCTTTGCCTAAGACACACTGGACTCTGGAGTCCTCAGGTCTGTCACTCAGGTCTGAGGTTTATACATCTGCCATCCACCTGAAGAACCTCCTTACAACTTCTTTTCCATTAACAAATGTTGCACTTTACTTAAAAATGATGTGTCAGAACAGAATCATAATACAGCTGGAGTTTAGCTCTATAAAAATGGCATCTGCCCCTTATTACTCTCAGGAGCCACCTCTGAAATTAATTCCAAAGGAAACATTCTTATTCTTTCATGCAGCTGAATCTCTTTTTTTGAAATGTTCTATCGTCAATGAAGCAAATGTATGGCTGGACTGTTGCTAGATGTATGCTACACTCTGATGCACTTTGGCATCATTTCCAGCTGTGATAATACTGTTAATAAATAAAAAAAGAAACACAATCTCTACAAGAAGGAAACACTCAAACACAGGAGGAGTTCCAGATAAAAACAACTTCCATTAAAACAGCAATATACAAATCTCTCTTATGCGGCTAATCACTGTTTTTGTTTCCCTTTATCTCATTTATTTTCTCATTTTTATTCTCCTCCTTCCCTGTCTCTTCCTCTGTGGATGATCTGACAGCAGCTAAAAATTAAGCCTCTGATTCCAGCTCCGAAATGTTTAAAACAGTCAGAAAGAGGTGCTTCTCTAATCGCTGGGTATGTTCACTGCACAACATTAAAACGGTTTAATGACGAAAAGCCTCCAAGTTCAAAGGCATCTGTTCTCCCTCTCTCTTTCCACTCCTACTGTTCCATGAGAACTGCACAATTTGTGGCACTGTACATATTCACAGTAGCAGTAGCAGCTCCAGTGTATACACTCTAGTTATGGAAGCTGCCATTCAGATTACATTTCTGACCTTGTAGGCCACCAGAAATAAATTATTATGTAATTTATTTTTAGTAGACAAGCAATAAAAATGTCATCTAGTCAGCACAGTGAGGCTGAAAGAGGCTAAAGCTTTTAGAACATCTGCCAGAAGAATGATCTGTCTATAAACCTGAGAAAATAGAAATGTGTCCTGTCTGTAACAACCTATGAACGCAGCAGAAAGGTCCGGTGTCTTACGGTCAGTGGTGATTTCATACGGCGAGTTGAGCCTCCCGTCGCCACACGGTGATGTGCTGATGTACATGTGGAAATGGACGTTTTCCCTCAACCTGTAACCACACTCCTTGTGCCGCACAAATATCGACTCTTCCCAGTCCTCTGGCCTTTTACTGCAGGGTCAGGAAAAAAGAAATGAAAACAAAAACAAGAAGAAATGAAGGAGACGGATGAGAAAGGCAAACGCATCTATCACAGCAGGAAATAGATTCCCACTTCTTCTTTCCCAATGATGATGATGGCGATGAAGAGATGGAGAGAGATGGACACTGGCCCTCACTCTGACCGCAGCCCATTTTCCTCCTGTCACACACACTCCTGGACATTACTCAGCCACTGCGGATTGTGAGACATTTGGACTTAAAGAAGTTAAAAAGGATGAACACTGATCTACAGGGTGTAATTTAAGTAAAACATTTCTTTTATTTGTGGCGTTTGGAACAACAGCAGTCAAAAACACTCCAAAGTGTTCTGTTCTAACACTGAAGGCAAAGTGTGAGTGAGAGACGTGCTGAGACACAAAGTATAAAAAAAGCAAACAATCAGTTTCAATTAATTGTGTGACAGCAGCAGCACAGAACAGTGTGAGTGAGCAGTTGTGAGACAGTTTGCAGGTAAACACACTAAGGTTAATGCTGAGGCCGAGGTCTGTACACCTTCCTTACACAACTGATTCAGACTGAGTGCGTCCATGTATATTAAAGAAAATACTAAGAATATACTTATAGTAATTATATAGGAATAATACAATAAGCCCCTTAATGCAGAGCTATTCAGCTGTTAAATATACTGTACGTGAACTGCCTTTGGTGCAGGTCTAAAGTGTGCACTGTAAATGATAGAATAAGTTAAACTAAATGTTGGATGATAAAACAGGACGTTCCTAAGTCCCACACTAATACGCTGCTTCTCACTGCTGATATGACGGACAATGTCTGACATGCAGTCAAAGACGTTCCTGCACGTGTAGTATGAATAACCAGGTTATGTTTTACATGCTTATCTGAAAACTCAGATAGGATCTAACTATTCTACCATTTATAGTAGAATATGTGTCTCAAATTTAACTGAAAAAGGGGAGACGAAATTACTGTTTTATCATATAATGACATAATCCAAATGTCCTTCTTTTACTGGATGGCTGCACTGTACATTTCTGTTACGGCAGCTTGGTGGTGATATGCAGCAGCAGCAGCGTGTCCATGAATACACTGTCAACAGTATCAATATATATTCAGGTCACAGAGGTAACCCCTGCTTTCTCTAAAAGGCAATAATCTGGGAATGTTTAAAGAAACGTTCTAAAGATTAAATACAGTTTAGGAATATGCTCCACAAAAACACTAATTATCATGTACTGTACAATAAAAACTTTTTAAAGTTGCAACAGTGTTTTCTCTCCAGGGAATCAGTTCCATCTCTGTTTTGTTAGAAACATAGTCACAACTTAGGAAACAAGTTTAAAATAAACATTTAGTGGAACCAATATGTTCTCATGTTTTGTTTTTCAGAGATACAACCAGAAATGGACAATACTGTGCAAAAGTTTTAGACCACCACTGGATTTGTTGTTCTGGCAATGCCAAAAGTGTGACATCTGTAGAGGAATATGGAGTAAATAAGTAATGGATAAAAATATTAATAAAAGTAAAAAAATCTCAGATAAAAATCTGATGAGATGTTTCTCTGAGTTTCTTCTCTGAGAGAGCAGAAGAAATCCAGCAAAGATCAAGCAAAAAGATAAAATTAAGATTATATTAAAGTGCACTGTGGACTTAATAAATTGCAGCTGCATAAAAATTAACAGTAAGGCAAACGGTACACTGTGTAAACACAGTTTGTAGTATTTTCATTTACATCTTGCATATACAACAAAACTGTTTTGTTTATTTACTCATTCAACCATTTAAATTATTTATTCATTGTAAGGCACTTTGAATTTCATTATATTAGAAAATTTGCCTTGCCAGGTTGCCATGTTACCTTCTAGCATACATTACTTAGTTCTTAATTATCTGTCAAACAGAATGAAGCCACTATTTTCATAGGTTGTTCCTCATTAACTCTGAAAAAGGCATGAATTAGATTAGAGTAATTAAAGGTCAGATAATTAATGCAGTAATAGTTCTTTAGAATCTTTCAATTAACATGAGGATACACAAAGGGAACAACTGATGATTACATAGTGAATTAGTTGTTCCTACTGTGATTGATACAGATCATTTGGCCCTGAGTGCTTTCGAAAAGCAACTCACCTACTCTCTGTACGTTCCCTGAATGCCTCACACACAAAATAAGTGTGTCAGCTTTGTTGGTGTTCATGTTCTGTTACCTACTGTACTTGTCTGTTAATATAGTATCTCCCACTAAGTCATCATTCCCTATTATACTGTTATGTATAGTACATGATTTACAGTTGCCAAGGAGCTACTCATTATGAGTCATTCCTCCACTACTCACATCTCTGAGTACTATATTGTTAACTGTTCCCACTACATCAGAAATATAGACAGGCTTTTCCCAGTCCTTAACAAAGAGCTGAGTACCTGTAGCATAGTTAACTACAGGTAACAACTCCACTAAACTGGCTCATTATTCCTGCTGTGTGTAATGGCTTTCGCTCACACACAGCAGTACATACATATAATAAATTTAAACTATGCATCACAATGCAAAGTACGACTGCACTATTTATATAACCCCTCCTCAGTCTCCAGTGTCCTTTCACTCAGTGTAAATATGGCAGTTCTGGCATTTTGTTTGGTCATTTCATTATGAGTTATCTTCCCCATTAGCCGTTTTCCTCCGCTGCAAAGGCTCCGTACCTGCCACCCAGCATTGTGCTAACACAAAAAGTCAATGCTGTGTATGCAAATATGACATTCAACAATCTACACTTCTAGCCACTAATCTGATGAATCAGCCTTGCTATCGAGCTCCTCAGGGAGCTCAAAAATATTATATATGCTTGTGCACCGGAGTCAAAACTCATCAAGACTGTCTCCTGATACTGGTAAAAATCTTGGAGAGGGCTTGTGTGCACCGGAGCACACTGTGCAGGCTGCACAAAGCAGATAGACTTAAAATAGTGCTAAACAGAAATAGGCCATTGAGACCATGAGCTTGAACCAGTTGAGTGTGTGCTTAGGTAACTGGGGAGAACAGTGGGCATACACGTATGGCTGGTTGATTATTGAAGTCTCTGGTGAACTAAGTGCAGTTTGAATCTTATTATAGAGAAGAAAGCAGTTTGTATGTATGATATGATGTAATGCTTGATAAATTGCTGGCGGCATCTTGGAAACTGAACTAAAAACTAAGGTGTGCACAGTTAATCGAGGTACCTGCAGAGAAATGACATCAATTCTGCGAAATATACTGTAGCAGTGCCCTCCCTCACACAGAAGATCAACACAGTCATATTGTCAGCATATTTTATCAGCTTATTTTGGATTCTAAAGTCATTAGTGTACAGGGAAAACAACTGACATGATGAAATGGTGCTTTGTGCTGCACCTGTACTGAGTAATGTGAAGTTATTTTGAACTGGAATGAGTCTATAGATCCTTAAAATAACACTGGTCTGTACTCCAGAAACAACTGTAACAATTACTTTCACAAACTATTAAATACCATATAATGGTTACTTTGATTATGATTTTTATAAACCATACAGTGTGATAGTGAGATTATATAATATTTAGTCTCTGTGGTTGCAAATGAACACCCAATTGTAAATATGTCTACCATCAGGGCGGCGTTTCCGCTGCCTGAGGTCCAGAACTGTGAGGATGAAAAACAGTTTCTTTCCCCAAGCCATCCACCTGCTCAACTGTGAGCTATAAAACTAAATAATCTGGTTCAATTAAAACACTGTATACTCTATAATATTTAAATTGCTGGTATGCTACGGTGTCTGTGTGTGCATATATGCAAATGATAGTGTATGTGTATATACATGGTTATTTATGTGTGTAAATATATGTATATATGCATATGTACAAATGGACCTATGCAAATGCGTAGGTGCCGTGCATAGAGATATTCAATGGGGGTATATATATGTTTATATATTTATGTATGTATATGTGTATGTATGTAAGTATGTATAGGCATATAGGGTACGTGCAGATGTATGTGTATATGTACTGATTTCTACTTGTTTTGTCTCATTGTGTAAAAGGAAGCAGGTACATCAGTGCATTTCATTGTACGTTGTACTATGTATAATTGTGCATATGACAAATAAAACTTCTTTATCTTATCTTATCACTAGATGTAGGTCTGTATATTAAAAGATATAAACAAATTCCCAAGTAAAATGAATCTACCATGCCTGTCATGTGTAAAATGGACATTCCTCTGAGACAGTTAGATGCTTTCAATCAACAAAGAAGTAAAGGAACCTTTTAGCAAGCATCACCTGGCTGTTTCCAGGGAATGGGAGTTTAAATACCACAAAGATTCCAAAGCCTCAGACAGTACACACACAATACTTGACAGAAGTATTACCTCAAGAAGAGTTCAAGTTGGGAGTAAAGGAAGCGTAGCAGGGCTCTGCGAGCTGTGACTTCAGCGTGACAGTCATTGACCACCTGTCCCTGATCACTCAGGTACTCCCCATTGATACACTTGGTTCCCGTGGATAACGCCACCACCTGGGCGTGCCTCAGGTCCAGCCCTGTTGGACAAATCCACACAGACAAATGTTTGCCTTATTGTGTTTGTCATACGTTCCATTGACTACATTGATTTCTTCATCAGTGTTTAATACCCAATGCATGTCCTCCCTCACCTTCTGTTCCTGTGCAGCATTTTGTCATTATTAAGAAGACTCAGACACATTCACACAGATGAATCCAGACAATATTACTGTGAAAGATGAAATTAACAAAACCAACAGCGAGATGGCCACAAATTGAAAAGCAAGGATGCCTGAGCAATACTCATAATCAGCAAAGATGCATTTTTAAACCTACTTCAGAAAAGTGTCTTTCATCTGCCATGTTTATGTGTTATATGCTGACAAAGCAGAGGTGTAATATTTCATATAATATTTTATACATTTTAGAAAACTGAGAGGCAGTTGCAACAAGGCCCTTTACCAGAATAGAGACAGAAACCTTGGCAAGGGGATACCTGTACCATCAATAGGGTGAAAGGAAATTTTAAAATTATAATTCACACTTTGAGAACAGACACATTCATTTTGCTTCAGTATCTTAAAATGTTTAACATGGTAAAAAGATCAGTCTGACAGAAGACATTGGTTTATCCACAACCACAGTTCAAGTGTTTACAAGTGGTACAAGTTTTATGAGCGAGTGTCTCTTCACATGCCCCATCACACCACACCAGCCAGGAAAAGCTGGATCCAAGGAGTGAGAGAGGTAAGAAACCAGGGTCCGAAATCAACCTTTTGAATCAGCAGCCAAGGCGGCTGGTAGATGAAAAGCCAGGCACAGTTTTATTACCTGTCAAAATAACAAACTGTCTTTTTATGTCAAATAATGTATATGTATGCATGTCTCAGTATTTTATTGAGCTAATAAGGTACGTTGAAAAGTGAACAAAGCCAAAGATAAGCAAAAGGATTCTAATATATTGATATTTGTAGTAATACATTTGTTAAAGTCTACCTGCGTTGGTTCTGTCCAGATACCCCTGCTTCCTCCCACAGTCCAAAGACATGCAGTTAGGTTAACAGATGACAGATGACAGATTGTCTGTCTCTATACTGTATGTCAGCCCTGTGATAGGCTGGGGACCTGTCCAGGGTGTACCCTGCTCTCACCCAGTGACAGCTGGGATTGGCTCCAGCACCCTTCTGACCCTTAAATGGAAAAGTGGTTAAGATAGTGGACAACCTTTCACACTAACACATACGGGCAAGTTAGATTCTCCAATTAACCTGACTGCATGTCTTTGGACTGTGGGAGGAAAACACAGGGAGAACATGCAAACTCCACACAGAAAGACCCTGGCTGACCCAGGACCTTCATGCTGTGAGGCGACAGTGCTAACCACTACACCACTGTGCTGTCCTGATTAAATTCTTAATGGGCATGCCTCGTATGTACAAGCGCCTAAATATGAGTCTTCCTAGCTAGGACACAACAGTGGAAGTCAAAGGCTCAAAGCCTTTAATTGGGTAAAACAAGAATGTAAAAATGGTGGTGTTAGCTGAATTAGCCTGAAGGGTTTCTGCTGTCCATGACATCCAGAACCCCAAGTTAACTCTGAGCGTATCATCCTAGTGTGAAACATGAAACTAATTCTATGAGAGATCACAGATCATAAAGTCATTTTGTCTCGTGTTGGTTTTTTCTTTTCTCAGTGAGGATTCAGGCCAGTGCAGGGCTATGTGAGAGCCAGGCTGACTGACAGATAGTCAGAGGTGGTGTGGGGGGAGGATGGATCAGCATGTTAACGGCATGCCATTCCTTCCTTGGCTGCCACAAATCTCTCCCATCGCTTCTGAAAGTCAGGCTTCGCTGCCTCCTGGCAGACCTGCAGGCATTGCCGGCCCGGCACATGAGCTTTTATCAGCCTGGGCCCAGATGGCACTGCGGAGAGAAAGTCCTGACACCTCCACTGATGAGAAGAGGGAGAAAAGAGGAGGGTAAGGGAGGCAAAGGGTAATGGAGGGAGGAGTGTGTGTGGGCAGCATGAAGAAGAAAAGTCTAGTAGACTGGAACAAGTTCAACTTTTCTCAGGAAAGTACAGTTAAAAGGAATGTTCGTCTGCCGATGTTTTATTCTAAAAATAAATGGTCAGGAAAAATAGGTTAAATGTCCAGTATATTTTCTAAAGGTCAGACAACTGATCTGTATCAGTATCAGATGGAAATAATTCCATCTAGTCTAAACTCTAAACAGGAATTACACAACTATCTTGCAGAGATGAACTGAGCTGGTTATTCATACTGAGTTCCACATAAAATGACTCATTTGTCTCTAACAAACCCCAGACCTGACTTAGGATAACTTAGAATGACTTGGAATGAATTCTCATACACTTTGAGAGTCTTTCAAAGACTCGTGAGCAGACATCCCAAGTCTCCTGGAAGAAACATTTTAATAGCAGCACACAGCAAATATGTGTGTGAGTCACTGAGCATTTTGTGCTGAAGGGAATATTGTGCTTCAACAAAACACACCCAAAAAGCTGTGCTGATGACAGAACCAATATGAAAGATTGTAGTCTTTGGATCCCGGCAATAACATGGGAAAAAGACGTAAGACTTTAAAGACACATCATGGTTACAGAGAGCCAATTAGTTAGCTAGGTTAGCTTAATGTTAGCGTTTATGCTATTGTTCAGTTGCTTGCACTTTGAGACTCATCTTAAGTACTCGTGACTACAGCCGTACCGTTAGAGGTACTGCTGGGTTCCTGGACAGTTTTGTCAGACCGGCTGGTGGTTGTAAACTTCTTCCATTTCACACTGTAATGAAATATCGCTAATGAAATAATAAGTCCTGGTCTAGGTTAAATCTACTGTACTAAAATATTATGATTTCAACTTTTGACATTCTCTATAACCAGTGCACCTCTATTCCTCCTGTTCAAAAAGGTAACACAATCTCACAGTTTCATTCTCCTGCTTCTCTTGCTGTTCCACATTGTGATTGTTTAGATCAATTTTGCAGTGGATAGTTTCTGCTGCACTGCTTGCTACCCTGCCATGAAATTGGCAGTGAGGTTGCCTTCAGTTTGCTGGAGAGAGAAGGAGGAGGAGAGATGAATGAAACAGACATAGAGCCCTACAGGTAGTGTGTTCCTTTTAAACTAGGAATAATGGTGTGCATGACAGGAACACTTAAAAAGAGGGTCAAAGAGTAGAGTCATAGGGCTGAAGTACTTAGCACAAATACAGTCCTGTGAAAAACTATTTGTAATCTTCCTGATTTTTTTGCATATTTGTCACACTTTAATGAAAAAATAAATAAAATATCTAAAAAATAAAATAACTCAAGTAAAAAAATTGCAGTTTTAAAATGATCATTTTATTTATTAAGGAAATAAAGCTGTCCAAACCTGCCTGGCCCTATGTGAAGAAGAAATTATCCCCTAAACCTAAAAACTGGGTGCCCCACCATTTGTGGTAACAACTGCAACTGCATTTTAGGCCTCCTGGATGAGTGGATGTTGTGCTCTTTGAGTCATTCTGGTAGGCCCACCACTCTGGGAAGGTTCACAAGTTTTCTCCATTTGTGGATAATGGGTCTCACTGTGGTTTGCTGGAGTCACAAAGCCTTAGGAACTGCTTTGGAATATTTTCCAGACTGATACATGACACTTACTTTGTTTCTCATCTGTTCCTGAAATGATGTGTTGCTTCCAGAGATCTTTTAGTGTGCTTTACTTTGTCAGCTTTAAGGAATATCTTCATTCAGTGGTCTGGCAGTAATCAGGTCTAGGTGTGGCAAGTGAAATTGAACTCAGCTTTCCTAAAAATGTGGTTAATCACAGTTCATTCATGATTTAGCAAGGGTGCAATTACTTTTTCACATTTGTATACTGCTCCGTGCATTACTGTCTACAAGCCTACTAACAGGATGACAAATCAAACACAAGCTTACTATGGCAACCCAAGAACTAAACATTTTCATGCAGAAAGGACAGATACTTTTTGCCAGGTTCATAAAGGTATTTATTATTTATTTCACATAAGATTTTTAATAAACATGACTCCACCTAACTTCAGGTAAAGGTGGTGTGAATCACAAGGGGCTCTGGGGTGGCATGGCCCCTAAACACCCTCCTCCTCTCCAAAAGGTCTTAAGAAGGGTAAATCAGTAGTTTGTGGTTGAAGCTTTCTTTGCAAGATTAATCATAAATAAAATTACATGTTCACATTCATAGCCTGAAGAAGCGTGTTATATGGTGCCAGATCAGCAATTCTATATGCACCTCTGAGAGCACATTCGGTTCAGCAGCATCTCTCTTCATCTCTCATTAACATCCTTCTAGAGTGAGTTTTCCATGCAATGGCAATAACAGGACTATGTTTCTCAGCAATTTCCACTGTTTTATCTACAACTGAAGTTCTGGGGAAAAAGCAGGTTATGGTGTGAAGTGGTAAAACTTAATAAAAAAAAAATTAATATTACCAGCCTCTTTTGAGAAGTTGGCCAGTTTAACTTAATTATATGTACATTTCATTTAGCAATGAAAACTCTTGTTCTCTCTTTTGAAAAAAGCTTTGGTTGGAGTTCAACTGCTCCAGTTTGTCACAAAATAACTAAAGTGCTATGGCATAGACATGCTGCTCTCAACAAAAAGGACATTTATTTTATTATTCATGATTCAGAGCTAGTGAATAAAATAAATTCCTCTTAATATCCACCCCATCCACAACAGGATACCTGCATTGTCCATCACAGTGTGCATCTTGTGCCATGTACCACTTAGTCACTAAAATAGAGTTTGCTTTAAAAAGGAGACATTGTGACCTTACATTAGTGAAGCTATGAGAACTAAAGCACATTTTTATCAGTCAAAATGTAGCATTTAGGTTCCAAAGCTAGAAATGACAGAAGCGTTCTGGCTACTAATCAAATCTGTATATGTGTTACCTTTGAGTTTGTGCCAGATGGTAACTACAACAGCTGTAGCCTGAAGCCACTGTGAAGGATCTTAAAGCCTTTGCAACGTAGAAGCTGGCTCCTGAAAAATCCTGGCTGACTGATCCTGATTATGGTATCAATTGCTTAATTTTATATAATAAATGTGCTTGTAATTATGTTATTACTCCACTGACACTGGATGTATGAAGCTTTGTCTGATAAACAGTATTTTTGCCTAAACAAACAGTTCCATTGCAGCTGTGGATAAGCAATTAAACATTGGTTTAACCTTCACGGCCTAGTCACTAGTCAACCAGTCACTAGCTGTGTTTATGATCAATTAGATGAATTCAAACACAGACATTTTTACTGATTTAACTAATTCCACATGCTGAATAGAACTTTTCATGATGTGCCAACTTAATCTGTTACATACTATAGTAAAGCTACACTGGCAAGAAAAACCCACACAAGCCATTGTTTTGTTGGCTTCATTCAATTAGCAACAACAAAACACTCTTACCTGACAAATCAAAATCAGTTTTGCAGATGTTCAGATGTTATTTCCTTCCAGGCTTTTTGCAGCTATTTCCAAAATCTGCTGTGCGGGTTGGGCAGTGTTCCCAAACTCTACGGCTCAGCTTCTCCCACACCAGCTTGAGGTTCAGATCCGGTGACTGAGCCGGCCAAGCCATCACTGCAAGTATTCCCACAGCTAATTTCTACCAGATAATTTTTATACAAGCAGGAAGAATGCTTGTAGATCGTCACGTTTCCACATCCATGCTTCACTGATGGTGTTCAAATTTGTCAAGCTTGGACTCATCAGTCCTCAAGACTTCTAAAGTCCAGTGGATGTGTATCTTGACCAATGGCAATGTTTTCTACCCCTGGCAGGTTTTGTGTCTGTGCACACTACTTTCTTTCTTTTTTGTTTCAACACCTGCTGCCAGGAAGACACCCCTGGACTCTTGGACAGATGTGCACTTGGGCCTTCTACTGAGTCTTCATTACTGATCGGATCCAGTTTCAGCATGTATCTGGAGACTATTCTTGTCTATATGTCACAGACAATAAGGTGTGGTTCTAACATTTATTTGAGTAAAGCAGCTAAAAATAAAAACTACAGATGAATTACAACTCTGCACAATAGGCACCTAAAACTGGTAAAATGGCACCGGCTGGTCTTAGGGTTGTTCAGTGATAAGCAGTGCCAATATCTGAAGCAAATATCTGAAAGGAATTAAACAAAAAAAAGCAATTTGCTAAGAATATGTTCCTGGCAATCATCATAACAAAGCACCAGAAGGGTCAAAGCATTTTGTTCTGAAGCAGAATTAACTTCCAAGGTCAACTTTTTGTAAGCTCACAGGTTTGCCATCCAGGTTGATTTGTTCTTTAATCACAAGATGTTGGACAATTACACAGAACGTCATTCAATGTTTGATGCTCAGCACTCAGTGAGAGAGAGAGAGAACTGGCAAAGGCAGAGAATTCACCCTGTTGAACCTTTATTAGCTTTAACTGAATATATACGAGTGTCTTTGTGAAATGCTGCAGAAGCTTTCCAATCTCTCTCTTGCTGTTACAACACACCCTGAGCACATCTCCGCTCATTTTTTGCCTCTTAGAAAGCTATTTTGTTGCCGGATGTGATTAAAGAACATTAAAATTAAAACCAGATAACTAGTAGGGAAAAATGCCTATTTGAAAATGGATATGCAGATTAAGAACCACTGCACAAATGCCGTTTGTAATCAAGTTATTTGAAATGCTTTGCTCTCATCTCTTTCTTTGAGTCCCTGTGGTGTTTCTTCCCACTGAGTCTCGTCACTCTGCTCAATAAAAAAGCTTCAGAAGAAGCTTCTCTCATGCAACAAACAAGCTGAAAAAGGGCGAGAAAGGGTTTGTTTTTTAAAATAATTTTTCCATATGGGTGCAGCTGATTTTTCATGTCTCATTTAGTTTGACAGTGGTTTAAATGGTGGCAGCAAAGAACTACTAATTATATGTTAACACAAACCAACCATTGAGAAACTATAGTCATACTTTGTACCTTTTTCTTTACTTCACACTAACATAGAACAAACTGGTGCTGTCTTAGCTAATAACATGCTGAAGCGGCTAACAACAACTAACAAGACAGCTAACAGCAACATAGCATTAAGACGATACGGCTAACAAGCTAGCAAATAATAGCTAGCTAACTCCTAACAACAATAACACGTAAAAGCATGTTAAAACAGCTAATAAGATGTTAACCGCTACACTCGGCCCAGTGGCGAGGCTAATCTCACTCAGGTTGGGGCTGAACTGATCCAGCAGGGGTGGGGGGTTCACAGGTAAATGGTACAAAGACAAACCCTGATTAATATTCTAGAGGCAGAAGCAGAGGCATGGGACACAGAGAGGGACAGAGAGAGAGAGGGGCTGGTGTTAGAAACAGGACACCCCAGTGTTCCTGTCAACTTTGGTGTCTAACAGCACGGACACTGGCCACCACATCACTGCTGCTGCTGCCTCGCTGCGAGTACTTGGCAGCCATATGCCTGGATCTTTGAAGATAATGTGTGCTATTAATAAACAAACAGAAGCAATTACTGGGAGGCAGAGGAAAGGAGAGGAGAAGGATTGGATTAGGTCAGGATGAGCTCCAGTCTCATTGAAGTCTAAACTGATGAGCTGCAGCACTCCAAAGACAGCAGAGATACCGATCCCTTCTGACTGACCCCTGCACCACCACAGCCTGCAGCCACACACAGAGATAGTATTCATCTGTGTGTGTGTATTTATGTGTGCATGGGCAATTTTATATTATATAACACAAGAAGTAAATGTCCTGTGTTTTGTAACATCACAATGTGTTTTATTTATTTCGCTTTCCAGTTTATTCCATGTTTTTTTATTCCATTGCCTGGGATTAAGGTGATTATTTCAGTTAGATACTGACATACTGACACAAGTTAGGGTAAGTATTCCTCTGTCATTAGACTAAGTAGTTGTCAGCGTGTGCTGTCATGAATCTACAGCCACCATCTGACTGGTTTTGAATTCTGCGGTCACCCATTCAAAGAGCAGATACTTGTTTGCTATCAAAACTAAGGTCAGGTCAGATTTTTCTGCAGCCAATCACAGCTGAAAATGAGCAAGAGGCAGGGTACACCCCGGACAGGTCATCAGCCTATCACAGAGCCGGAACAGACAAGGATTCATTTTCACATTCACACTTAAGTCAGCCTTACGAGTTGCATGTTTGCATGTTACAAGATACCCATGTATTCCATTTCAATTAGAAACAGCACATCATTTTATCTTATTACCACAATACATAACTGAGGAGACACTGTAACCAAGCTGCTGTACTTACACTGTAGCCCACAGCTGACTCACAGACTCCATGGTAATTTCTTACTAATAACTATGTAAGAAGTTGAGTGTATGTGTGGGAGGCCCTGATGTAATCTGCAACCCCACACATGAGGAATAATAAAAAACAAAAAGAAAACATGGCAGATGGAAGTGTAGTAATGTCACTGTTTCATGCTGCAGTGCTGTAGGACTGAGTCAGGTTTAAGATTAAGTTTTACCGTGTTCTAGTTAAGATTCTCACTGTGACGCCCGGAACTCCTGTCAAAGCTGCCTGAGCATAGCGAGTCCACCTTGCAGTGGGGATGACTGACACTCCCTACCATGTCTCATTCTCCTCAGAGACTGAATAGTCAATAATTCATCAGGAAAGTATACTGTCCTGCACAAGCCCACGATACAGCACGAAGTGCAAGCCCACTCTCTCTTCCCACCTTCAGTTTATCATTTCATACTCAATCTTGGATTTCTTTTTACTCCACCTGCTCACTCTATATTGCACCACGTCAATAATTCAAAGTGATATATAAAAGTCAATGAAATTTGCCATACCTCGGGTCATTACGATGCCTGCCAGCGATTTGTGTCGAGCGTGCGCAGGACCGCAGCTTCCCACCAGTGACCGGTACTTCTCCCTCACCAAATGGAATATTGAATCGGCAAAGTCCTGCAAAACACAATCACTCCCTTAATTTCTACTCGACACAACCTGTGGAGGCTGGATTAACATGTTTCATTTTGCTGTGTAGTATTCCACTTCCACTCCAGTCTGTTCAGGTAACATGTGAGTTTTTGGGCCCCAAGGTCTACTTACCTGTGAGTACAAACACAAATCCCCCAAATCATTATAGTGATGTTTTACCATTAGCATGTGGTATACCGCATGAGAGCCTTTGTTGTCATAGCGTTTGATGGTTTTTGTGACTGCACTTTGGATACATTCATACATACATACATTTAAGTTCTTGAGATTTTTCATTCATTCATTCTAGGTAATGATGCACAGTTCACACATGAACTATTGACAAGGCAGCATGTGAACTCGAAACCATTCCAACTGAGTCTAAAATGCGTGAGTGTGCATAGCATCAAAGCTAAATGTTGACAATTAGAAATATGAAACATATACTTTTTTGTTTATTGTATAATTCAACATGAGTTCTCTCATAGCTTGGGTGTTTTCAGTATTAAGGTACAATGATGAAAATAATAAAAATAAAGACACACCTATGAAAGAGATGTTGTGTCCAAAGTTTTAGAGTGGTAGTGTAGATGACAGCTATGAGTAGTTCAGAAATATGTCAAAAATCAAGTATCAATCCATAGTGGAGTGATTTTCACCATATCCACCATTGGGAAACACTTATTACTTACTGTCTATGAGAAAAGCACACATCTGTATTCATCCAGCACAAACTCAGCAGCATCCTACTAGCACTCAACATTGTGTATGCTAATGTATCTATAGGGGCATAGACAGCGGATTTAGGGTTTATGTTCTCATTAAATAAAGATCAAGATGACTAAAGAGGCTTAAACTGTATAATCATTAAAGATAATTTATGCTCTGTCGTTGATGGCCTGATTTACACTTTAGTCTATTGTTTAGAGCAGGCTTCACATTAAACAATGAAAAACAGCTAATATTGACTATGACGTATCAACTGGACAAACTGGAAGCAACATGTGAGGATTTACTGTTTACACTGCATGGATATATTTTCCACTATCATTTGTATAGAACGCTCTAATGGATGGGGATCGACTGAACAGTCAAACATCCAGTCAAGTCAGATTCGTGTTTACAATCCAAACTATGCATGTTCAATCTATGCATATGACATCATCTATGCTTTGAACCTTTACTGATGCTACCTGTGGTTGGAGGTAAAACTGCCTTAAAAGGTAAAAGAGAACACTGCTTTCTACTACTACTACTACTACTAATACTACTACTACTACTACTACTGCTATTGTCATTATCTGAGCATTTAATACAAAATGAGCCAGTGGTGCAAATGGTTGATGATGAAGATTTTGACACTGGTCCCAGTTTGTCTCCCTTGATTGTTTTCTAATCTAATACTAATTTCTAATTGTCCTATTGTGTTCTACACATTCTTTGTGCCATGATGCAACCCAGGATATTTATTACACACCAAACTAGTCTCACATAATAATTTCCAACTTAAAAGAGACTGTTGAAGGACTATTGCAACCTGCAAGGGTTCGGGTCACGTGGCTGGAAGTGGTCAGCTCAGCTATGGTTCCTTAACTATTATCTTAAAAGTTCTGTTCAGTAGCAACTGGACTTGTTTCTTGATTCTGGCCTGCTGCTTTAGGTTCATTTACATATGTTTTTTTAAAGAATTATATCCTCTAGTCAACACATGAGTTCTAAGATGATGAGACAGTGTGGCTGCAACACCAAAGTGTTGAAGCTACCAATAAGTACAGACCTGCAAATCCTACACTAAAGCCTACGCTGATGTGAGGACCTCTCAGCGACTGCTATGATGCTACTGTGTCAGGCTTAGGTGTAGGGCACAACGGTTTCTAAGCAGAAGCATAAATCAAGCTTTAGCAGCCCCTCTGGGATTCTTGAGAGTCTCCTGGAATAAAATGCAAAGTATGAGCAGTCCTTCCATTAATCCACCCCATAGTGGTATTCACCGTCTCTTCAGCCAACCCAGGACTTCTCACTAGATATCTGATCAGCTGCTGCTAAGACATGTGGATCATATCCACATCCCTCTGAACATTTAATGCTCTTTACTCTAGTGGTAATTAAGGGCTTAGACTCAGAATGGCCTTCATGCCAACTGTAGAGCATAAATGGATCACCAGGAGATGGCAACAGAGTGACAGCAGGGTGGGCCTTCTGAACAGATTGAGCCCCCGATAGCTAAAAGGATGTCAACAGATGCCACAGTGACAGACGCACAGAGTGAGAGAGATTAAAGGCAAAAAGACACAAAGAAGGAGGGAGTAACTGAATTAGTGAGCATATTGCACATTATAGCCCTCGTCAGGGCTGTGAAATGCTCTCGCAGTTGGAACTGGCGGTGGATGTGCTCGCAGCTTGTGGTGTGGTGCGCGGTGTGTGTTGGTGTGTGGGCATGCATATTCACATACGGTGTTGCTGCTGTAACACTGGTATCAGCATGAAGCTTTTTTTGGAAAATAGCACAGAAATGTATGGGTGAGGCGTAAAAAGTCACCACAGTGAACTTTCCCATGACTGTTATGTTTGTCATACGATGGGAATGGCCTATCACAGACTAATGGTACCACAAGGGTTCAATTAAACTTAGCAAATAGAAAGGTTACTCTAGAGATGGAGGTAGGTCTCTTCAATTCAATTCAATTCAATTCAACTTTATTTATATAGCGCCAAATCACAACAAAAGTCATCTTGAGGCACTTTACAATGTTTAAGGTTTAATACCTTACAATACAACTAAATAATAAGGAAAACCCAACAAATCCCCCTTTAAGCAGCACTAGGCAACAGTGGAGAGGAAAAACTCCTTTTTTTAAGAAAGGAAGAAAGCTCCAGCAGAACCAGGTTCAAGGTGGGCGGCCATCTGCCTCAGCCAGTTGGGGTGAGTAAATAATAAATAATAAATTGTCAATAAAGACAAAACTATAAAAATTACCTCAAGAAAAGAAAAGTTATCCTCTAGACCTTTGACACAATGATAAGTCATCTTATAAAATGCAGGGTTATAGTATAAGCAGAGGTGGGGCCAGAGGGTGACCCCTGCCAGAGTCACATTGTAAATGTGTTTGCTTAAACACACACAGGCTTTAGGTGTGGTGCACTTCATCTGATGCGAGCACAGTAATTGCGCTCAGGTGCGGACAAAGCGGGAGGACGACCAACCTGTGTTGTTTAACCTACATCATGAAATCGTCTCTCATGGCACAGAAACCGTAGCAACAGCAGCAGTTCTTCCTGTATTTACGTTTCTGTTCCACAGCAGACACATCTGACCAGCAAGTGGAGATTATGTAGTGATGCATTTTTGTACGATGGTAATTTTCTCTGTGTGAAAACAACCGTACCAAGGGGACAATGCTACAAGCTTATACACTTAGCACATGATTCTGCACTGTGTGAAAACACACTTAATGTAGAACCTTCAGTATAAAGAGAACTGACTGAATTTGAGGCTGAAATAAATCTATTATTGTAAATGATTTTAAACAAATATTTAAAGTATTACAATTTTTAATCACACTAGAAGTTTGTAACAGTTTAATGTTACTAACATTAGTTATTATTTCTCAATATTTAAATGATCCTATTTTGTGTTTCTTATATTAAACATTTTATATACATATAAACACTTTACTTTAAACAGTTTTTTAATTAAATAGTTTATTTTATCATTTTCCAACTGTGCCACCCTCCTTTGATTGTGCACCTCATTATGGCTAAACTATTCATATTTTCTAGTCTCGTCACTCAGTATAGGCTGTGAAATATTTTAATGTTTACACTAATCATTTTGTGCATATGAGGTTTAGGTTATCATTACTGAAATGTAGTTATCAACCCAAATGAAGCTTTTCTGATTCTGTGCTGGAGCATGAGTTTAAAACTGTGTAAAAAAAACCTGCCTTGCTCCTTGTACCTGAAAGTGACATCCAATTAATTCTAACAGAATCCTGCTTGGCTTGGCAGCGTCAGCTGGTGTCGGTCACAGTCTGAACCGCGAGTCAAGTCCTCCATCCCTCCTAAAGGCCTTTTCATTGATGACATTACAGAGGTGAGAGAACGTGGCAGCTCAGAAAGACCTGGAGAGCAAAGGTGGAATAGACCTTGGCGCTCGGCCCAGCTTTTTGTCCCTCACTCCTGCTTCCTCCTCCTCTCTTTTTGTTCCCTCTCCTCTCTTTCCCTTCACCTCTCTCTCAATTTGTCAGTTTGTTTCCTCTCATCCTCTCCCCCTATCTTTTTAAGTCCCTGTCTCTCTTTCCTGCTCCTGTGCTGTCAGGTCCCTCTCTCTCATGCTGGGCAGCGATGTGCCAGGACAAAAAAGCCAACAGTGAGTCAGAGCCTATAATTTCCTCAACCTGCAAGCCTGAGAGAGGAAACAACATCATCTACATTAGCAGACACAAAAGGGAAAACGCTGTAAATTACAGCTTAAGACAAACTTCTGTCTTTCCCCCATAATCTTTTCCTTAACATATAAGCATAGGCGCAGTGAGTCACACACAGTACCTGAGATGAGTGGCAGCTTCAGTGAAGGTTTAATGTAGCAGAAAAACAAGGATCTTGCTCCTCAACCAGACAGAACCTCAGTGAGACACACCTCACAGTGAGGAGGGTCGGGGTGGAGCTGGCTGGCTTCCTCCTGGAAGAGCGTCAAGGTTAACGCTGCTCCTGCCCAGCTACGTTTGGGCATCTATTTCAGGTAACTGATGTAAGCTCCACTTGGAATACAGCTCAGGTAGAAAGTGCTGTAGTGGCTGTTGTGTTACTCACCCCACCTGGTGTCTTTCCTGCATTAGTTCTGACCAATTTGCTTTAGCTATTCCTCTGGGCCTCCTCAGGGTGGAGAAAGCAAGCAGCAGTGGTTATTTAGGAACTGCTACTTCTGCAGTTACTAGATAGTTACCAGATTTACTGCAGCAATTGGCCATTGAGCCTAAATTGAAAAGTGCTTGAGTATAGAACATTAAAACTGACCCACTGACCGTTGACCCTATTTACATCTGTGAATGTAACAAAAGCCCCTTTTACACAGCTCCTTAATTCATTCCTACTCCAGAGCTGCATGTCATTGAGATCTGAGTATAGCTCCTCATCACCATGTTGCTGCAGGAAAATAAATCTGTGACCATAATCCTTTATGCTTATATTGTACTTAATGGGCATAAATTGTGTTTTAGTTTTAATCATGTCCTAAATGTGCAAAACTAGCTAAATCACATCAATCACAGTTCATCCTCCAGAAAGATCCACTGTTAATATAAAATATTGATTATTATATATAACAAACTATAACAAAGAGCTTTTGTCGTGACTTCTTCACAGGATGGATATCTGCAAAATAGATAAAAATATGCTTTTATTTATTCAAGGGTACAGGTTGAGGGACTTATGTTAACAGGTCCAAACCTCAACCCCGTAGTGGCCCTATCATGTAATAATCAAGTAATTCAAAATAAATAAATAACTAAAAATCTGGATCTGACCTGTTGAGTCCAACTGGTACCCAAAGCTGCACCTGGACCTGTTTTTTGCAGGTACTGGGAGGTACTGGGTACCTCTACTGGTTAAGCACTCTGCATTAAGGTTCTGTTTATAAAAATATATTTGAGAACATTTTTAAAAATGTCTGCTGACCTATTTTTTTTTAATAAATCTATTCATCCACCCTCTATTTCTCTGCAACTGTTTCTGCATGTAAACAGTTCAGAATCTCTCTCCAAGGTAATGTGGAATGTCACCAACAATCCTCCTGCTGCCGTCCCCGTGAAGTCAATATTGTGCCAGAAACACAAAATGTCAACGGGGAAATTTTCTCCGCTGCTGCCTGACCTAGAAGTGGGTGCATGCTGGTAGGGGCATGAGTGTGTGCACACCGTGAGGAAAGAATAAAAAAAAAAACTCCATTGTATAATTTATTGTTTAGCGGCAAGGCCCCGCAGGGAAACGATGACTCTGGATTCATCTAATTTTAAAGCCTTCCATAACATTGTCCATATGCTTCCACACATTGTCCCTCTGTTAATTAGGTGAGAACTGCAGTGTAAAACGGAGGCAGCCATGTTGATACTGTGTGTCCACGTGTGTCACCACTCATGTTCTGTAACAGGGGGATGGATGTGGGCTTGATTTCAGCCCACCCTCTGAAAGAAACACACACACACACTTTAACACACATGGCTCTCTACCTTATCACCTGCCTGCAGAGTGGCCCAGGCAGCATAAAAATGGGGCCATGTCTTATATTTCTTTATAGAGGTATTTAACAATTCATTCTCCTGAGTTTTAATAGTGTCCATCTAGATACCCCCCCACACACACCTCCACCTTCACCACTACTAGCCTAGCCTTTCTTCTCTCCATCCCTAACCTGCCACATGCATGAGGCTTTTGAAAATGGATATCTATAAATTTAGTGGAAGCATTGCCTCTGGGAGCTCATAAAAACAGAATTCTAATGGTGAGACAGATTTTACCTCTTGTTTGTTCTCCATATAGCATCACTCTCATCTTTCTATCCTTCTCTGGCCATCCTCAAGATCTGTGTCAGAGGAAATGACAATCAGGGGCCTCTGCCAGTAGCTGTTGTGTTGTCTCGCCTTTACTCACAGTAAAAGAAGCTATTGTGTTTTGTGACAGCAACAAAGTACGACCCAGAGAAGCTGAAATGTGCACAGATTTGGAGAGGGCAGTGAAACACTCCAGCACCTCGCCTCTAACTACATCCAACCTTTTCATGTGCATTGGCCAGATGGCCCTGCAGAACAGACAGTGCGTGTTGTATGTGTGTGTGTGTCAAACTTTTTGCAGAAACAGCAGGACCTTGTCAGTCAGATCAGGCAGCCACTCTGCACCATGCAGCCGTTGTCATCATAAGAGGTTTTTCCCTTTCAAACCACATGCTTGATGTTAGCAAGTGAGAATAAAAGCGCATGAAACACCAGACACCAGAGAGAGAGAGAGTGACAGAGATTGTGCAATTGATCTGTTGTTGCCACTGCTCGCCCACCTTGGGGAATGTTGCACTGCAGGTTTCCAACAGCAAAGCAGAGCTCAAACAGAGATTCCTCATTAGGCTTAAAAAAATGGGATCCAAGATGATAAGCCTGGTGCATGTGGTAAGGATCAGAGTCAAACATGAGATACCACAAGAATGATTTCCTCGTCCAAAAACCAAGGCCACCACTTCTCAGTGATGATGCTATACATAGAAGGGGATTGTTTTTTCTTTGTTATTCTCCACTTGGGGACACTATCAGTCAGTGTGGCCCAGTTCTGCAAGGAGCCACACTGCGTATAAAACTAACTACATGACACGAGTCAAAAAAGCTTGGGAAATACAATAATAAAATATTTAGTCATGCTAGCTGCACAGCCAGTTCTCCAGAGTGGGAGAACTACAGAGACCTGATGTGAAACCACAACTTCCAGGTTATGTTCCATAATGTAGAAAACCTGATCAAATTCCACTGAGATTTCTAATAAAACTAGTAACAGAAAACTTCTCAACAGTGAGTTGTATCCGATACTTAAGGCTCATGAGAAATGGTGAACTCTTTAAAAAATAAATCCATCCATTGGACTGGCTGCAGTTCAGACATGACCATTAACACAAATCTTTGAATATGGAAAATATGGAATGAAAATCAGAGTAACATACTTTTCCTTTTCTTTTTTTTAAACAAAGAAGATAAAAGTGAAGTTAATAGAAACATAGGTTAGACCAGACTGGATGTAATGACATGAGGTCTCTATTGCAGACAATCGTACTTTTGGTGCCACTTTTGGACCTAATCTTGTTTGACTTTTCATCACCATGACATAGACATGTCTAGTTTTTAAGTGTAATATAACAACAAGGACTGGATGCATTGCTATTAGAAGTTTACTAGCCCATGGAAGGCTGAAGCGTCAGTATTCAAGTTGATCTTAAATGTTCATATGTGATCTCATTATATTCAAATAGGAAGAAAGGAAAGCATGGCCCTTTGACAGCTTGTGTCTAAACACAGTGTGATTCACTTTCCATTAAAAAAACTGACACTGAAACAGCATTGGAAAAAAACAGTGACAGATGTCTTACATATTCTGAGAGCGAAAACATATGGTTGAACAAGAATCCATTAATTCAGTGATACATGAAACTAAAAGGAACTTGCATAACCCAAACTTTGGTTACAGCTATCTTCATATGTCCCCTGATTGGTCACATCTGCTCAAAGCCACTAATGCTCTTAAGCCTAAATCCAAACATTGATTTGGGAACCGAAACCCCAACGTTCAAGCCAAAATGAACTGAAGCCATTGAATCAGAACCACCAACCGCACATGTGAAGCACAGCTGACTCTAAAACTCATTATCAATCTAAATTCCCCTCATCTGATCAAACAAGCCCAGTCAGTTACGACAACATAGATGCTATTGAGGCCCGGCCCATCTGTGATGCCCATGTTCGGTGTGGTTGTAACCTGGAAACTGTGCCTGCCAGGTCCCAAAATAACCTTTATAAGACCTGAGTGGTTTTATCTGTGTGGTTCTGTGCTTCAAAATGACAACAGCATCTACAGAGTTTATTCAACTGAGCCATCACTGATCCTCTGGTTTTAAATGCAGACATTCACCAAAGGGGAAAATCTGTAGTGTCACATGTGAGACAGAGATAAGAACTAAAAAGTCCTAGTCAACATGTAGAAGAAGTACGAAAGGCTTTCTTTTTTATATATTGTGTGTAGTAAGAATCTATGATTTCACATTTCTAAACATTATTAGATTAGATTCCACTGTGTGATCTTTACTGAAATGTAATTAATCATGAGGTCCTTTATTTAAATAGCATTTGTGGGGTTCTGCTTTCAGTTTGAACCACGTGCAGGTCACAATTTCTACTAATATTCTCTTCATGAGTCTGTTTTTTTTAAATATGCACAAGTCAGAGGAGATGACAGCGAGCAAGTGGAGGAAAAAAAACATAAAGGTTCAAGGTGTCAACGGTTGGAGCATGTCTGAGTGGTTTTGGTATAAATCCCCTCTGATTAACCTCCATGGTGGAGATAAAAGCAGTGATATGGCTGAAACGACTTAATAATGTCAAGCACAGTGTAAAACACACACCAGTGGCTTTATACATTATGCACCTAAGGCCAGCAGAGGCACTCCTGTGAAAAGATAACATGACCTACCCCTCCTCCCAGGAGAGATGGTGGGAAAGAAGAAAGGCGAGGGAAGAGGCGAAGAGGAAAAGAGACAGAGGAGAAAATGAGAGGGTCAGCAATAAGGATTTAACAAGAGTCTATCATCTACAGTACGTAGTTGACTAAAGAAGGATGGAGGATGGAGGAGGGAGAGGCCACTCAAAAGGCTGCCAAGGGCTGTTCATACAACTCCTATTAATCTGCACGATGCAGCAGAGAGAGACAAGCCTTAGAGGTGTCTTTGCTGCATCATTCAAGAGACATTTCATAAATATTACACTGTATGGCAAAATAGGATTCACAACTGTAGTATTAACAGCTGCCTATGAGATTCATTAACACAGATAGAGAGCTGCCTGTCGGCAGCCTTATGACCTGCACATGCGAGATTCAGAAGATATGATTGACAAAACAGAGCATAAAGAAATAAAGCTTAAAGATTAAAATAATAAAAATAATTAAAAATATTTATAAATTCTACGTACCTATGAATGGTGCAATCATTCATACTTGAATATAAAAATTACTCAATAGAATATGTTGAGCTCCCAACTTTACTGGTATTTGTTTACAGCAGAGTTTTGCCCTGTCATCATAGAAACTAATGAAAATCATTATTTAGACAACTGTGGAAAAGTCTCCACTGAAAGGTGAGCTGGCATGTTACTGTAGCTCCTCCACTCCAGGGTTTACATTCTTACAGTATATTCAATACAGTATATCTGATATAAAGAAGGGTCATAACAAAATAATATTTGCAAGCTGTGGTCACAGAGGGACAGCCATATTAGAGAGGTATGGAACACTGAGTTTTTAATAAAATCACACGGTATGATCTGCTCACATGTTTATCAGTCTAACTCTATTCTTAGTCTCCCAATAGATTCTGGAATCTGTAATGTTTTATATCGGTGAGGAAAGAGGGAAAAAAAGCAATAACCGGCTGCAGCGTATGCCTTAAAACATCGGGACGAAGGCAGGACCTAGCTTTTCCTTTCATGTCTTGAAAGAGCTGAGCCATTCAAATGACTGCTCTGAAGAGATGCAATGGTTCCCTCCAAAGAGCGGGCAATGATGTGGCTCAGGAGTGGTGGCTGCGCCTCCATCTCTGCTGCTCTTGAAGATACCGCTATGGCTCTTTTGGCGGGCTTGACCCTGGCAATCAGCGAGACTTCAAACCCCTGCGTCACCCTTTGAACGCCTTCCTCTCAGCGAGGAGATGAGAGAGACGCAGACGAAGGGAAACACTGGTGCTTTCACCGTTTTCTCTGTCTCCGTGTCAACCAACGGCTGTAACATAATGTGCTGGATACAACATGCTGCCACTGCAGTAATACATCAGACTCACTGTGTACAAAAAGTCAACAAAACGCAGCTGTGAATGATGTGATGTCAGTATTATTATACTAATAATTATCATGTGTGTCGACAGCTGAATTACATTACTTGATGACTGAGTACCAAACTATTTGACTCGTTCTGCTGTATTTTTTTATGTGGTGAGCCCATTTGCTGTGCAGGAGTCATCCATCCTTCCCTCTGCTGGTGACTGAGTGTGGACCAGACTGTGTTGTGTCTGTGGCTGCCGCTGTGGCCCTACAGTCAGCCATACATCATCTGATATTGATATGGTTCCACCACAGCACCACAGTTGACATTTGATTTATGGCTTACGGTGCTCTTTTTGAATTCCAAACAGTCAACAAGGAATCATGGGGAAATGTCAATGTTGTGTTGGTTTGGGGCGTCTCGCTGACACCAGAGAGGTTGGTAAAAATAATGGAGACGGCTGAGACAGGTCGCTAACTTGTGTTAATATCCCTGTGTGATGTTGTGGAGACAGGATGGGATATAATTCTGCATTAGCTATCCCTTTAGTCAAATATTCCTTTTATTCTTAACTGTCTTATCCTGTCTAGCAACTACAATAAACTACAATAAGAACCCAGGAATCTCAATATTTAATAAGTACAAGTACAGTTTATTTGCACAGGAACAGATTTTTTAGGAGACAGTGTGGATTTGTTTATATATGTTTATTAATATTGAGCTATTCACTTAATGCTTTGGGTTTTGTTTTGTTTTTGTTTTTCATGTGTCTGTGGGCTTGGAGGATGTTGATCCTGAACTGACAGCAGCTGAGAGATCGCTAATACTACTCCAAACACAAAGCTGTATGTAATGCCCACACAAAAAGACAAGAGATTTCTGGGATATTGTATTGAATTTGGTTGAGTCAGGGAGCATTAATACGCTGGAGACTCCACTGTGGGAGAGGTGGGATGTCTCCAACAGGCTGGCAGTAGGGAAGGTGTTGCGTGGTTTGGTTCCATTTTACTGTGGATTGTTACGCCCCAAAGCCTGAAACTACATGAAGGGTGTTAAGACAACCTTTCAAATCCCTCTACACAAACTAAATGCATGGATGTTAAACTATGCTGCTCCGTTGACATTTTGGAAAGGTAATGCTTTTACTCAACAGTCATATGTTCATACTCCACTATAAGTTTAACCTGCACTGTGCAAAATAGCCCTTTTACTTTCAGCACTCGTGAATGTGGCTTCTAACAAACATCCTCTGACAGAGGAAGCTTAAACAGTGCATGATTCCTCTCACCCCCAACCACACACACACACACACCACTGAGCAACACAATATAATATACACTTCACAGCCTGTGGATGAAATGAATGTGAATAACGTGGCGAGAAAGCCTTTTGAGCGTGCCAGAGAAATCAGTCTGTAGCCCCTGCTCTTTTAACATTTACTAAAAATCCATCATGTGGCGTTTGCAGAGTAAGCACAACGTCAGATAGACTGTAACAAATGCACGCTCTCTCTTTTGTCGCCTTTTCTTTCCTTTCTGCAAAACCTTTCAGGAGCACGCACACTTCATAAGCTCCTGCAGCAGGTCAGCAGAGAGAGCAGAGAGGCGCGACAATAGAGTGAAAGGAGAGTCAATATCGCACTGAGGACAAAAAAAGCACAGAGCACAACTGAAGGTCTGTACGTATGTGACACTACACTGCTCTGTGCTGTGTGATATGTCAGTTTCTTTAATGAATGCGTCAGCGCAAACAACTGTTGTACAGATATAATTGGTCTTCTTCATTCCTGTACAGTGAATGACAGTGAGATCACCACCTCTTCACCACCACTAACCACCAGGTTAAGTTTTAATAACGACAGAAAGTACTGGATGTCGCTGTACTGGAGTGCGACTGTGTGTATGTGAAGTAGCTGCCACATCCAAACAAGCCGAGGCTGTAAATGTGTTCCTGTAAAGCGGTTCAGACGGGAAGATGCATGATATGTTGATGCAGAGAGCACAGAAAGAGAAATCTGACCAAAGGAGGAAAAACAGAAACATTATTGTGTAAGAACAGTGACATTTCAAAACCAGCAGGTGAAATAACGCACAATACGAGAAGTCTTTACAGGCGGCTACGTTCCTGTTTAAGTAGTCACACTGTAAAGAAGACTTGTCTTTGAACACAGTGACACTTTGTAAATGTTAATGTCGTTTAGCTTTAAGCTTTATATTATTGTGGAATCAAACCTTGTTATTATTTTTGCATCCATCCCTGTGTTTTCACTGTGCAAACACCTCACTTCATACAGTAGTAGTTTTCACTGTCAGTGACAGAGTCCGTCCTTCCCACTGTTGATTCAATTTGTCTACTTACTGTATATAAGAGGGAGTCACAGAAATGATGCTGCATATAATAGTGTCATCAGTTCTATCTCTGATATCAGTCCAACAAGTACATTCACTAAAGTACTGTACTGTAATACAATTCTGAAGTACTTGTACTTAACTAAATTTTTTAACTTTTTAACTGCTCTGTATTTTTTGATTGTTTTAGTTACTAGTTACTTTTATACAGATGTACATTAATAAAAAAAAATACATATTGTCTTGGATTAACCACTCAAAAACAGCATGTACTCAGTACTTTAGCTGGAGTTAAGAGTACTTCTACTTGTAGTGGTAAATAGAGTTTTTACTTGAAACAATCGCCGGAAAAACATTCTGTCTTTAAAAAGGTGTCAACAAAGCTTGAAAACTGATAATGTTACGTATGTTTTGGTACTAAAATATTTAACTAAAATAAATGATGTGGGGAGATGTGGAGCAAACACAGTGAGCTGTTAGTAAAGCAATCTACTATTCTCTTTTCTTAGCTATAGTATTAGGATAATATCAGTATACTGAAGTATTAGGGGTGTGACACACATCTGACAGTGGCTGTTGGCCAGTGATTGGCCATCGGTGAGCATCTGGTCACTGGTAGTGCTTGGAACTGTGTCAATGCTTTTCAGCTGATTCATACAGTAATTCATCTGTGGTCTCTTACACTCATGTATAACTTCTTATAAGACATATTCTGGATTAGAAGTTGTTATAAACCATCTGTGGTGTGAAAATAGTAATGAAATCCTGCCAAGCGCTGCTTTGTTTATGGTTTTTAAATGTATTGCACATTCGTAGCTGCTTTACTTTTATGAATAATGAATACAGACTACTTCCACTTGCTTATATTAAAAGTTGTGTGCTAGTGACACATTTTGGCCCAGACAAAGGTGACGTAAAGTGACTCAATGTCAGTGTGGTGTGTCACCACCATGTATATTGTCCAAGTACAGATTTTAAACAAGAAGGCAAAATCTGTAGTAAGACTGGAACTGGACAGTCTGGAGAGCATGGCAGAGGAAAATGGTGGACAAGGTCAGTGCAGTCCTGATCTAGTGAGTGAGAGTCCTTCTCACCCACTTTATGATGAAGTGTGGCAGATGGGAGTTCCTTCAACCACAGACTGATTCCACTGAAAAGCAGCAAACAGAATGCTTCAGGCCGTCTGTGCCCACTGCCATTAGACTGTACAAGTTGATGCACCACCTCATTAATAATACACACATTTTTCATTCACATTTACACCCAACACACAAACACCCCCCATGTATTATTATTATTATTATTATTATCAGTATTAATAACAACAATATCAAGAATAATAGTAATAATTTATTGCATTTTTATTTTATATCCCTATTTAGCTTTTAATGCATTGACTTTTTTTTTCATTACGTTTATGTGCATTATTGTCTTTACTGTAGTTCTCCTTGCTTTTCATTGTGCTGCTGTAACAAGTGAATCTAATCTTATCTGATCTTATCTTAGACTATGCAGTCAGACATGCAACATAGTGCCTAGTGTCTCGACAGGTGGCAGTTTGGTGTATTACTTTTGCATGTCGTCAGAAGTTAACCTGACAAATACACAAGATGCAATCCCACGTAACTCCAGCGGGGGCAGTGCTTGATTTAAGGCCCTCACATACTATTTACACTGTCACTGCTGCAGTTTTCTTTGCTGTGCAGTCTGCCATGTAATCAGTAACATTGTTATCATTTCCTCAACAGATGACTCCATGACTTTCCAAGTCACTTTACAAGTTTTTTTCTTCTTTTTCTGCTTCTTAAGAACAGAAGAGACTTTATTTCCAGCCAGAGAGGATCAGGCCTTTGTCTGCCCTCATGTGGCTGACCTCCAGACAGACACTAACTACGCAAGGAAGTAGTGAACACTAGAGCATGTGATGCCTATGTAGAGGTCACCATATATTAACCACCATATTAACCAAGACAAAAAACTTAAAGCATATAAGTTTAAGCAGCAGATGTATATTATTACAATCATATTTGGAGATACATGGGTTCTCATCTATGTATCGTCAATCCTCATCTTTCCCCTTATATTAATATTAAATTCTGTTTGTCTTGTATCTTATAGTTTCTCTAATACACATGAGCCTGTTCCAGTCAGAAGAATGTTCCACCACACAGCTTTCAACTTTAAGCTCCTTTTGTTTGTTTAGTGCAGAAAGCTCTCCTTGTCAACCTACTGCATACGCTGCCATCTACAACTGTGGTGTTTCATTTCTCCATCAGCAGGAATGGTGCTAGTTCATCATCCTGCACAGGAGAGTGCTATACAGGCCCTGAAATGCAGAAACAGGGAACAGGGCAGGCGGAATGGATTTGTTATGTACCTGCTGACGTACAACCAGGTGCTAAAGCAAAAGAAGAAACGTATTAAAAGAGTGTGTGCACTGGTGGTTAAAAGGTAAATGCAACTGTGAGGACAACTCTGCCAGTGCTATTAGTAATTCATCATCTTTGTACCAAATGTGATGGATAAGAGCTTTGAGGTGGGTCAAACTTTTTTAGTCTAAAGGCTTAAAAGTCACACGGAATGAAAACTTTCTTTTCAGCTTCTGACTAAAGCATATAATAACTATTCATACTGTGAGCCCTGGATTTTTTTTTTTTTTTCGATATAACACAATCTGTCAAAGCTTTATCGCAGCTCTGTGTAGCCAATCGAATGGCTAATCAGCCCATCTACCCAGAAGATTTAGTTCTAAACTGCATGCCGCTGGGATATCTTGAAGCTGCACGTTCCAGCCACCTCTGTGATAGTTTGGATGATTGGTACAAATGTTCTAAGGGCATGATTTGCTCCAACCTCCAGAATGGCTCTCATCTGATCTGCTAAGTGCTACGCAAGGAGACGGCGTCCGGGCAAAGATATTATGACTCATGTCCAACCCTGTCTGTCATCTGTATGCAGGGTTCAGCACTTCCTGTATCAGAGGGGAAAAAGTGGCACCAAAGGTCGCCCCGGAAACATCCCTCTGTGACAATGACAACGGAGACGATATTAACAGGCAGCTTCGGGTACGCCTCTCAGATTTAAAGGTGATGCCTGTGACCCGAAACAGCAATTTAGCTGGGGAAAAAAAATCAGCTGATAAGAGCAGAGACAGAAAGGAGTTCAGTCATTGTTCAGCCGCATTTATTTGTGCGTCCTCTTCTGATTTGGCAGAGCTCAGCTACTGTGAAGGGAACTCAGGCACAGAGGAAGGCTGCCACATAGAGTGAATACTATGAAATATTTCACCTGTGGTTTCACACACACAAACTCTGATACCCTAACATGTGGCGTGGTAACATCGTGTAAACATTATGCATTCAATACCTGACCTCTGGGTTTCCTTATTGCCCAGTGGGATAACATAAACCAAACACAAATACATGAAGATGAAGAGGGAGCTCCATCCATAACCCAGTGGACAGTGGTTCCAGGCACAGTGCAGGCCTTAACTAGCTGCCTGTTGTATACTCATGGGCAGACAGGCTGAATTATGAGGGCTGAGGACATGAGGTCTTCCCTGAATGCTAAACTTTCACTCTCTCTCCACCTCTATGTCTCTCAGCCTCCCTCTCTCTCTCCCACCACTGTGCCCTGCAGCCAATCTGACGCCTAATTAATCCTGAAGGTCTTTTATTCCGCTGAGGTTTTCCTCTCTTTCCCCCTCTGCTCTCCATCCATCCTCACCTCCCTTGTTTCCCCCCACAGCCTGCCTCTCATCTTTCCCCTGCTGCCAGCTTGTTTTTACCCCTCCTCCCCCTCACACCTACTCGCACTCACACATATACTGTACATTACTCCAGCCTCTTCCTTTTGTCTCCCCCAAGGGAAGTGAGGTACAGTCCCAGAGAGCAGGACGGAGGTAACACATGTTTTGCTTTTCCTCTTTTGATCTTGGAGTTAATTTAATCCAGAGGAAAAGGTATGACTGTTGTTACATTTATTCCCAGTGTTCTACTAATTATGCTCATGTGAGATGCTTTCATGGTTTTATTTGTGCAGGTTTGCAGCCACAATGGTAAACAGCAGAATGACATTTAACAGCAGACTAATCGAGATGTGGATTTATATATACCCCAGACCACTCAGAAAACTGCTAAAAACATTTCAGTTTAAAAAACAAAAGTGTAAAACAAACATGCATCAGCCAGGGGACCTAAGGTTCAGAGAGGGAGACTGATAGAGTCAGCAATTAAATCGGCAAAAAGAGAAGAACACGCTGTCTTGAATTGATAAAAAGAGAAGAAATCAGGGGTTGAATATTTTAAATCAGAGCAATGATAGATTTAGTGTTAGGACAACGTCATGTCATCAGTGTGTGAGTGAAGCTCAAACACCCAATTGTGTTGTTAATCAAGACCATGATCCCAAGCATAAGCAGAAGCTGACCTCCATAAAGGGACAAAATGAGGAGGGGGTTGGCTTTTTCTGCCTAAAATCACTTTTCTTCTGAGAGGTTGGTTTGGTGAATTTCATCATTGGATAGACCCATGTCCTGCTCTTTCCAGTACTTATGCTAAGCTAAACTAATGGTCTCCTGGCTCCACCTTTGTGCTAAACATACAGAGCTGAGTGGCAACAACCTTAGTAAAAAACACTGTTAATAAACTATCACAAAAGTTGGTACCTAAATGTCAATTCCTTCATGAAGCAGGCCACGTGCACAATATGTTCCCCTCTTGGGGAAACGTCTACAGAGGTTTGGAGGGGTCCAGTGGGTCCAGCTGATCAGCCAGGCATGTGAATAGCTGCAGATGGACAATCACTGTCAAGGGATGTTTGTGTGCACAACTGGGCTCATATTTTGTTATGAAGATATACAATAATAGGATCTAGTGGTTGATTATTATATTGACCATTTTACGTTCACTATTTGTGATTAGATCTGTAGCTCTTCATCTTGTGTGTATGTGCATTCATATGTAACACGAAAAGTAGGACTTCCCATTCCTAGTTCTTTCCCAGTAAGAACAAGTAATATTTAAATCAGTGTTTTAACAGTAATCACTTACATGGGAAGATTGTTGCTAGCTGACGCTCAGTCTGAGGACAGGGTCAACGTCTGGTTAAATCCCTGAACAATCTGTTGCTGGGTGATGAGTTGGATATCTATAAATAAAGTTTCTGGCAGTTTGGGCATTCCACCAATTCAATTTATCACTTGGCTGCAGTCAAACCATCATTTATAAACCACACCGAGCCTGTAAGTAAGGTGACAGATTATCAATAAGCCAAACTCATCAAGAGTTCGTAGCGAGCACCCGTGTCATTAATTCCAGCGATCTGTCCAGTGTGAGCAAAAGTAATAAAACTGTGCTGGGGCCATTTTTAAATAAAAATATCATGTTGATATTGTCCTCCCGTAAAATACAATCCCAAAGTCATGTGACGTTTAAGTAAATGGCATGTTTACGTTGAAGTGGCAGCGCCCCCTACTGGTCTGGAAATACAGAGCAGCTAAATCTGTGTAAACACAGTAAACACTTTCCCATGCTGGCCGATACGCACGTCTTTATTGCTTTGGTGTGACATCTGCTGGTCGGCTAACTGTATGTCTCTGTGTCATCTTCGTGAACAACCCGATGTCTTAGCGTGATGCTTCCTGATTAGAGCATGTGCACATCTCCTTTTAGCACGTGTGACAGAATGGTCCATTGCTTCAGGCTGGAAGGTCGTTTAAAGGCCAGACATCCAGACCCCACCCCTCTCTTCCCTCTTCTGCAGCCTGAGAGCCAGAGATAATCCTGCACATGCCAGCCACACAGGACCACTAGCTGTGATTTATCTGAAGTCATTTGGTACCTGAACGCCTATGAAATTGTAATGAACTTGATTATGCTTTTAATGAAGTGTGAGAGGTTCTTCAGAAATGATTATGGTCATGCTCTGGCTCACAGCTAGGGTCTGTTCAGGGGAAAGGAGGAAGGACAAGGAAGGAATGGAGGTCTGTCACAAACAATGAGGACTTAGTAGCGGTGGCTGAGGATACTGTTGAGGTGCAGAAAAGGAGAGCCACGCTTCTGTGGAATAGATTACAGGGGCGTTTTACTGTATATGTGAGGTGACTTGACCTGAACAACCCCATTTTAATTCATCCCTGCAAAGGGATTTTCCCTAAAAAACTCAACAGCCAGCTGCCTCATAGGTCGCATTTTGCATACATATTAGCCAGGTGGGGATGAGTCTAACCTTTCCATGTACAGGCTGCTCACATTCAAACAGGGGAAACATTAATGTTGACAATTTCACAAACACACACTGTCTCTCTGATGCTTTTCCTTCATATACCAAATGATGAGGTAAATGGCTGCTGAAAGGGCAGACACATACGATGCCTGACATTGTTATTATACATAAAGAGACTAATTTCAATGAGATGCTTTATGTGTGTGCATAAGGAATTCCCTACTTGCTTTCATTCACAGCAGTCATAGATCAGAAGCATATGTTATGAAGACACCACTAAATGATAGTAGTAAAGTAAATGATAATTTTGTGTGTTACAACTTAGGAATTGCCTGATATTACAATTTTATTTCTATTACTGAAACATTACCCCCAGTACCCTGTTGTTAATAAGCTATAATGTAAAGTGCTACCAGTGTGTTCTTTCATATCTCTACAGGGGCAGATATAGGGCAGATATATATAGGGCTAAAGGGTGCCCCACCTGACAGCTGGGGGGCAAATCATACAAAGTGTGAGCAGCTGTGCCTCATAAGATGAGCTTATGACACTATGCAGCATTTTGTTTATATGCTGAATAAACCCTCACTATGCGAAAAAGACATTTTGATTTGACTGAACCAGTACAAATTGTTGCAGATGTTGTAACAGGCTATTTATGGTGATAATCACAGTTGATCCTGTGAGAACAATCTGCGGCAGTAGCTGTCACTATGCGTGCATCTGTTGCCGCCGCTGTCCACACGCTGAAGCTGTGACACTATTTGCAAGGTCTCTGAAGCTGTTAATCAACTCCTCTCTAATGTGTTGTTCACACCTTCTCCCTCTCTCCTCTACTTGGTGGATATCTATCTTAGACAGGGTGCTCGGCCGGGCGATCGCTGTCACTAATTTGTTGTGGCAATATTAATTAATGATCAACCTGTCACAGCTGTTTATATTGAGACAGATTAGAAGTTGGAGAGAACAGACAAAGAAAACAATCTGCAAGAAGCTCAGCGGCTGACAGGAGTCACCTTCACGTGTTTGAAATCATATTCAATTTGCCGTGGCAGCGGCTGGAAAATTACTCCACTTGACCAGTCTGTATCCTTCTCTATCTGTGACGTTTCACATTTAGACATGACTAAATCAAATCATTCAGAGCTGCAGTAAAGGATGATATACAGTCATGTTTGATCTCAGCTGATATAGTGAAATTTTTAAATACTCTCTTTTATTTTTTCCATTTAAAACAGCAAAGAAGACAGATACTGTATAGCTACAGTCTTTTCATGTTCTCTCTCCTCCATTAACCCACCAAGCACATTTCCCTCTTCAAATGGGCCTTGAACTGAGGCAGCAGAGCGCAGCGTCCTGACCGCTGACCTCCATGCTCTCCTTCCACACAGACCTGCTGACTCTCTGTCTTCCCACTGCTGCAAGCAAGTCTCAGGCTCAGTTGACTTGGCAACAGTGCAGTGCGTTGTGGCAGCGAGGGGAGATTAAGTGGCCAATCAAGGCCTGAACAGAGGGGTAATCATTCCACTTGGTAAAATGGGTGTCAGGATTACTCCAGCACTTTCTCACTTCAACGTGCAGCCTTTAATAGGGCAAACACGTTACAGTGCTGTGGACTGAATTTAAGAACAGCTTCCTGCTGACTAATAGTAAATAAAGACTAAAAGTTATGTTTTGAGGCAAATGTAACCCTGAGGGTAGGAGTTGTTTAAAAAATGATTAAGTGAGGTGGGAGTGGGTATGGTAATTCTTTTCTAAAAAGGGGGGTTGTGCAACTTTTTGATTTGCACGGTTGAAGCTGCCGTGATGAAAAATCCATTGGGGTGATGCTGTACAGTCTCACAGCACCTCAGTGGTTTAATCCTCAGGTAAACTTCTACAATAGCAACAGTGAAGAAAAGCCTCTACAAAGAGAACTGCCAGCATTTCAGGGACTCCAAGAGCAGAGAACATTATTTACACAGTGTTTATACCTGTTGATGCCAACGCACATAGTCTCCAAGTCTCATTGCAGAGCAATGATTCACTGTTGTTGAATTAGCAAGTTAGCATGTCCCGATGCATGGCTGTGTCTCAAAGCAATGATGCACTGGGTTTAATGGTGAGTAGTGCATCATTTACAATCTGCTTTTATAAATAGATCAGGCCAGTTCAGCTACATTCTGGAGCATGAGACATTCTCTTAGTGTAGACAAATCTGCATAATGCTGCTCTGTGGGCAACCAAAATTAAAAAGAGAATTTTAAATATAAATTAAACATAATGTTAATAACGAATTGTTTTCTAGAAAAACCTTAATAACATAGAACTCACATATAAATAAAACTTTCCATATCAGTAAAATATTCACTAGCAATGCATTTATTTGTTTTTTTCTAAAATATCAGATTTAGAAGAACAACATCAAGTTGTGACTCCATTGTTATGAAACTTTTTTATGGATATTTATGGATGCTCACAGCACATGTTAAAGCTACAAAGTAGCAATAATAATAATAACTGATACTTCATTAATCCCCTTGGGGAAATTCTTTGTGGACAGGCACCAAGGGTGCAAGGTTCTAAGTCCTGTCTAAGGACACTTCAACATGTGGCCAGGAATCAAGAAAACTTGAGTGAAGAAGTTGAGTGGTGGATCCACTGTATCCACCACTCAATGTGGTGGTGTGGCTGATGATCATTTATTTAGCAGAAGAGAAAGTGGCCGAATTCTCAGCATTTTGTTAATTCTGCCATCATTTACTGAATTACTTTCAGATAACAAAAGGGAAAATAATAATAATGCTGGAGAGGGGAGGGCTATTATGGAACAGAATATGCAGTAAGATGTAAGACCCCTCCCCATCTTTTTTCATCCATTCTCATAGAAAACTCATACATTCCCCAGTCTGTGGACTACCAGACTTAACAACTGCTGCAGAAGTTCTGTTAAGCAAGGCATTTAACACTCAACAGTGCTAGGAGAGCTGCTAAATGTAAATGAGTGTGTTTGTACGGAGCATCTCCACGGAATGAATCAGAGGAATTAAGTCAATGTAAGATGAGATATCTCCACACAACGCATTCTCATTTGATTTCCCTGGATAAATAAAGGTTAAATGAAGGAATAAAAAATTTAAGTCCTTGTTGGAAGATAAATAGCTCTTTAATGTCAAGCACACTGTGGCCTAGTGCTTCATTTGTAGAGTGATTGTTAATGTCAACTCAGTAGACCTGAGTGTAGGAGGGATGAAGCAAAGGCTGTATTACTGCAGGGAAAAGACTACTGCATGTACAGTAGTATTACTGCCTTGTCCTCATATTATTACTTAGTATGTATGTGAAGCGAGGCAGGTCTGAGAAGAATGTAGCACCATGCAGTCATGCTGAGTTTAAATATTTTATTTAGGGTTTGGATTTTGGGGCTGTTTTTTTTTGGTGTAAGCAAAGTAAAAAAAAGAGAATTCAAAACAAAATGTCAAGGAACACTGGCGTGTTAACAGATATTTCTTCAACTAATAGAACTTTATCAACCAGAAAGAGTTAAGGACATACAGTGTGCTGTGCTGGGCCATTCAGTTCTACTCAACAAAGCTTTATCCTGCAACAGGTAGCAGCAGAGGAAAACCCGTGAAAGTGAACAGAATGAGCTGGCAAACATAAGCTGACATACTAGCATAAGGTTTGCATTACCCCCAGGCTACATCTGGGAACCACCCCCACATCACAAACACATCTGCAGTGTAGTCAACCACTGCCTATGCAATCAGTGGTTGGCAAGAAGACACATCTCACATGTGAACACAGAGTATGCGAGCTGGAGGATTCTGCACCACTGAATACACGTGCCTGGTTCACTTGCGAGTGTCTGCATACGTGTACTGTTATGTGCATTTTGTTTGTCCTTTACTGGTGAAAATAAAATGCCTCTCGAGCCTGGCAGACGGCACGCCTGACTTTCAAGAAATTCCGCAAGCGAGTGCTTTCTGGAACTAAACGGGTGCAACAAATCCTCTTAAAATCCTTTTAGAAACCGTGGCAGCAGGGAGAAAAAGAAAAAGTTTCTCCCAGGCAAACATGTGAAACATGTGCAGGTTTGTTGGGTTGACGCTGTACTCTGGGGGAAGGACACTCGCGCCAGTTTATTCCTTCAAGGCTGGAAAAGAATGTTAATATGACACATACCCTGCAGGACGCACAGAAGCACAATATAGTGACAGAAGGCTTCAAGTCTTTAGAGGAAGGACCTTCATTTTTTTACTTCAAGAGTGTGGTGATTTACACATTACACTCACTGAGTATCAGTGACCTGGGCAGTTTGGGTGCATGGTTTTTTCTATATAAAAGCCTAAATGTGTATCTGTACATCTGCTTTACTTTAGACAAACTTCTGCAGTTGAAATGAAGTTTTAAATGGCTGTCAACAAGTGCCAGCCAGTGCAGCCACCGTGTCTTTAGGCTCTCCAATTTCCTCAAGTTTCTCAAAAACTAGTTTGCTTTGCTCTGATTGCTATTTACATATTTGGGTAAATGAGCATGGGATTGGGCTTGGTGGTTTGTTTGTCGATTTGCTCTTTGCTTTTCTATCTCCTTTGGGCAACAGATTGAATTAATGTTTGTAGACACTATGATGCCACACATGAGGAAACAGAAGATTTTGCAAAATTACAGAACTCTCCCAATTACAGCTCTACAAACACATAAGACTGGAAAAAAAGAACTCATTTGGGTTGTGATGCAGATTTCTCTTGTGTCAGAGGTACAAGAACAATAATTAGCTTCATTTACATGCTTTTCTATTTAAATAGACCAACAAACAGATATTGTTTACTCAAGAACCACCCTTTGCAGAACACGCACAACAGCACCACACAGAAATATGCAATATGTATTTTCGCCACATGTTCTATTGTTCAGCTTTTTCCTCACATTTCTTTATACCACTGTTGCTCCTCCCAACCACACTCTTTGTTGTTCATATCTCCTTTTCTCCTTAATTACTTGTTGGAAGGTGTTTAGCTTTTCGCTGCACGCCTGCTGTTTTGGTCATTACAGGCCCCCGTAGGAAGTGGAGTGGCTGCCAAGGAAGCTTAGCAGAAGACAGGCGCTGGTGATGTGTCTGCACTCACCTGGGGTAAATGAGGACAACTCTTCCCGCTGGCTTTGAGGCCAATCCTTCCCTCAGGGGCTGTCCTGATGTTGAAGAGGGCCTGAAGAGCGCACTGGGCTGCCTGGGTCTTTGCCAGCTTCTTGCTGCGACCGCAGCCCTCAAATATCCGCCCGTCCACACGCACTGCCATTACAAAACTGCGCAGCCGTCTGCCTTCAGCTCGCTCTGAGAGGCAGGCGTAGCGTAGGCCCGGCCGGAGCTCGTTCAGCAATGCGACAGGGCTTTTGGGTGTCTCAGGTTGTGGAACAATCCCACCCAGCCTCTGCTGAGCCTGCACCATCAGGTCCAAGGTGTGCCGAAGCAACCGTCCATGTCTCAGCAGCTCACTCGATATTAGCTTGCTCTCAGTAACTGAGCTGCAGAGTGAGAGGCCATCAGAGCATGATGAGGACTCAAATTCCTTAAAGAGAGTGTCAGGGAAGTCTGCCTGGTCTGAGGTGAAGTCGGCCGAAGGGTTGGACATGTTTCCCATGGCTAAGTGGGCCTGAGGAGCATTGGGGAACTGAATAAAGGATTTGAGGGCCAGTTCAGCAGCCTTCATCTTAGCTTTCTTTTTTGTTGGACCTGTACCCTCAAAGGTCAGCCCGTTCACTTCCACAGCGATAGAGAAGACAGGAGCATGCACCGGGCCCGTTTGAGACACCATGCGGTACTGCAGGCCTGGCCGGAGCTCGTTGAGCTGCACTAAAGCATTCTTTGGAGCCTCAGACCAAGACAGTTTCTTATAAATCAGGCGCAGTTGGCATAAGTGCCCATTGTTGTCTTCCTCCAGAGGCCTTTTCCTCTTCAGACTGGAGCTCCCGCCTCTTGGAGAATCGGAGCAGAAAAGCGACTGGCACTCGGCAGATCCTGTGGTGCGATCCTCTAAGTTACCAATGTTGCGGTTTTCCTTCACCTCTGCACTGCTGGTACCTGCAGTGAGAACAGAAACAGACACAATGTCATTCAAAAGCGACTAAAACACAAGCATTCATTACTGTGGGACACTGATCCTAGCTGAGCAAAATGAATGAAGGAAAATCTTTCAAGGCAGATTGAGCCACTTGATACACAATAAAATGGTAATGAACCAATGTACAATCATCTCCTGAGCTTAGCCCACTTTATACCACAGGGCTCTATCATATGTAAGTGTTTTAAAATCCAAATCCCCTTAAAATGGCGATGTTATCTGCCAAATCATTTTGTAATCTGCCTCCAAATTGGTTTTGAATCTGTGCCGTAAGTGGGAAACATTGGTCCCTGTGGCCATTGCAAAGCATCAATCCTATTTGTAATGGGAGGGGGTGGGGAATCATGTCGAGTGGCAGACAGTCTGAGAAAGGATGAGAGAAATGTCTGTAGCGCGCTTTATTTCACACTTCTATCCTCTGTGAGAGCAAAGTCTGAACAGCTGTGACACGCTCTTCAAACCTAGTTATGGGGAAGGGGTGGCGCATTGCATTTCTTATGGGAGTGAACAAAAATAGGGTGTTCAGATCCTGCCACAAGAATGTTAATGGTGAAAAGGGAAGCTGGGATCAAGTGGTGGTCTGAAGTAGATTGTAGCATGCACTTACATAATAACTTATTTATCACTGCAATGTAATATTAAATAGCTCAGTTTTATATTATATCACAGATTTGAACACACAAGCTGACATCCGTGTATAATCAAATAGCCCATTTCCCAAATAATTAATCATGTGGGTGACAGAGAGATCACATTAGGCTGCCACTGGGGGAGTTAGCACTGCGTGCCGACACAGAGAAAGCAAAGAAATAGCAGCTTACTTAAACTGTCCTCGTCCTCTGTGCTGCTGGTCCCAGGGCTTATGTACTTGAAGGGGGCGATCAATGCTGACAGCATACTGACTTTCTCTGGAGGAGAGACAAGAGACACGCAGAGTCAACACGAGGGCAGCGGAGGAGATGTTTTGATAGTTTTCATCGATTGAAGCTGTGAAGCAGTGTCGGCCCAACACTGGGACAGAAGCATAAGTGATCAGGAACATGCAAACAGGACACAAGCACACAACCTGCTTTCCATCACATCAAGGGACATTGCTTTGACTTTTTAGTAGAGACTTACCCTAACCTTAACCATAACCATCATACCCCTAACCCTAATGCTGACCCTTGGGTCTCTGCTGACCTATACATTATAGTACATGGCAGTTTCCTTACTAACAAGTAAGAGCTGTAATGACGAGCTGTTTTATCAGATCACTGACAGAAAATTATCTGGCAAAAATTTTGACAGTTGACTGTCTTTTGCATTTTGCCTTTAACAACCAAGGTGAACCAAGTGTGTTCAATGTTCACTGCTGTGAGTGCAAGAGATGTCAGGTGCCCAAGATGAGATTGTACTTTAATAATTTAAAAAGAAAAACTAAAACAAGAATGTGCTGACCAAAATATACTTAAAGAACAATAACTGCATAGTCATTAATTTGTTTAAACACAAAAAGCTACATAAGTAAAACTTTTGTTTACATTTACTTACCACACAGTGCATGGACAAGGAAAAACATATCACAATATGTACTGTCTCACTTTATTTCCTTGTTTGATGTCTTTTTATTTAGGCACCTTACATCTTCCAAACACACAAACTTCCTCTCTTTATCAGTGCTAACTTGTCGACAGCAGCTCTCTTCCGTTTCTCCCCGGGGCCTGCTGCTGTCCAGGTGTGCGTGTTGTTTACAGTATGAAGGCCTATTAGGGCCATCGCTTGGTCTGGTGCTCTCCATGCAGCGCTGAGCAGAATTGACAGACCAGTCTGGCTCCTTAATTAAACCCCTCTCTCTTCCCAACATCAGCTAATGATCAATAAAAGAGAAGGGTAACAGAGAGGCAGCAAGAGGGAGGAAGCTGATGTGGAGAGGTGAGGAGATGAAGCAGGACAAAAGAGGAAGAAATAGAGGAAGGGCGACGTGAGTCCACCATATTCCTGGCATTGCATTCAGGCCGACAGCACCAACAGCTTCACAAAGCTAAATGCTGCATAAACGAGGTGCCACATTACAGTGCAATAAACATGTTTTGATAAGAGCGCAAGGTTGTGAATGAGCTTGGCCCCCGGTGCTCTCTCACTGTTCGCAGCTCAACAGCTCTACAGGGGCTCAGTGAGTCACTCTGACACACATGGATACACTCTAAACACTGAGACTGGAGCTGTGCTAGACCTCATGGGCCAACATCACAATACAAGCATTTGCATTCTGACCTAATTAGGAACCAAAGCTCAACACAAGCAGCAATTTGGCTCTAAATGACTCCCTCGGTCAACACAGTCATTATCCGGAGCACTTTTAAATCAGTCTATATTGTTTTTAAAGCCCCTAAACCCCATTTACAGTAAAAACATATCTGTCCGGTGTGTTTACAAAAGTGGCAAAATTAGGGGTGTTTAAGAGTGTGCTGGCTGTTACAGCATACCTTTGCTCAATTTTGCATCTGTTCATAAAATATACCCAGTTCCTTTGTAGAACGGAAGACAAATTTTCACACAAGAATTAAATTACAGAGCAGATTGAGGGCAACAATTACTATCCTGCAGTCTGTGCTGTTTTACCAAGAAGCCCAATGAGACGCGAGGGCTCAGTAAAAAAGTGTAAAAAACACAGTGTAAAAAATAATATATACATATTTACATAATAATATGTAAAAAAAATCCCATCCCATCAGATTGATCAGAAATGCAGTTTAGATCCTGTGGGTACCATCATCAGTTCTTTGCTACAGCAGGTTTATCAGTTTAAGTTTCAAACAGTAGTGTATGCTGTGCCACATTGATCCACAGAGAAAGCAAATCAAATTTTGTCACATTTCCACTGTAACATTAACCATACACCTGATGATTGTATGATTATGAATAATAGGTCGTAATTTGTCATAAAAGTGCTTAAATTGGCCTTAACACTTCAACCTGCCCTTTAAACATATCACAGTGACATTTAAACCCTAAATTCAAATCAGTGATATAAAGAGTCTTTGCATTATCCTCATCACTGAGTTGTATAAAAGTCTGAATAGACCCTCAAATGATTTTTATTCAGGTGACAAATTCACAGTCACAATAGAGCTTTTCACTCCAGAGCTCTTCAGGTCTGTGTTATTTCAAAGCAACCCTGAAAAACAATTCTTCTCACTTTCAATGGCCTGCAGTTTCAAATGTCTCAGGAAGTAGCCATTTAGGGGAAAATATCATGTTTTCAATGACTCTGGCAATGAATCAACAATACAGTGGTGAGCAGTGCAGTTTTTAGGTCATTCTCCAAATACCACCTGTGATTTTTCTGAAGAGGTGTATGAATGTCTGTCACAAGCACACATCACTCTGATTCGTGAGTGTGCTGTGTATAACATCACCATTGGAGATAGCATATTTACAAGACAAACTCTGAGAACAATAATAATGGCAATAATGCCACTTCATAAACAATGTATTTATTAATATTTAGTAAGTTAGATAATAAGGTTTATTGATCCTCCTATGGGAAAATTCAGATGTCGCAGGAGTAGAGTAAACTAAATCAGAAACATCAGAGCAGAACTTACCTTACATGCCCTTCACGTTATCTATCATCCATCCCCTCTCATTCACTGGCAGACTGTATAGCTGAGACAATGCATGCCAATGGTCTCAGCTCACTAAGTCCACCCCCTCCCCACCTGCACCAGGACACAGCGAGAGGAGACGACTCATTTGTTTCCACTGCACAAAGGCAGGGAGGCAGAGGAGAGCCAGGTTAGATATGGGGAGCCTTGGCAGATGGCCATACAATCCTGATCATAGCAGCACTGGTCATTCACCATGAGCTGAAGAAGATTCTCTCTCTCTCTCCTTGCACTTCCCAAATCAGTTCTGAGGAGAGGGTAATGAGCCCAATCAGATTTCCCCATGGCTCAGCATAACGAATGGGTCAGATGAGCGACAGGAGACACTATTGAAACAGGTGCTGGGGGAAATCATTGACTCCTGCTCTCTCTCCGTTCACCACCTGCCTTTCTATTTCTCTCTCTTTCTCCTCTCCTTTCTCCTCTATCACTCTCTCAACGTCTTCAGATTGAAAGCCACTGAGCCACTAAATAAGAGGGTGCATTGTTATTCCTGTCACTTCTCTCATCTGCTCTGTGAGCAAAAAGCTACATAAAAATAGACATTATGTTAAGTGTCTTCTCAACCTTTTGTCTGTGCATTTGTGAAGCACATAAATATAAAAGCTTACATAAAAAGCCCATGTGTGCTATAATTTTATGTTATGACTGTTTAGTATTGTAGTTGTAGTACAATGAAGGTCCACATGACCTGGGCAGACCAAATTCTGCTCAGTCTAATTGGCTTGAGTAGGGTTTTTGGTCTGTGTAACAATAGTTGTGTGAAAGGCTGCATTTATAGGCCAGAAGCATCATGGGCTGTCACCTTTCAAAGGTTCCTTCAAAAGCAACACAGAAATGCAGCCTTCTTTCCCACAGGTAGGTTGTTCATGCCCAGGACTACACCAGAATTGTTGGGCTGATGCCTTCGTAGATTGTGCCTAGTGGTCTTGTTGGTTTGGTCTCACATTGGATGGGGTCCGTTGATCGTCTCCAAAATTTTGGATCTGTTATGACCAGGGGAGTGACACATCGATATTCTTGGAACAGCTCGGACTGTGCTTTTCATTGGTCGCTCAGAATAAGTGGCTATGATTGGTTGAGAGCTCACTGAAGGGCCAGTTCTTGTCGCAAATGCATTTATGTGGCCTTGACTTCCTGCTTTCTTAACATATGCAGCGAAAACAACCAGGAAAACAAACAGACATAAAACATTTTCGAGACAACTGAATGGTGAAGGATGAGAAAAAGGTAAAGGTGAGAATCAAGGTCTTGCTGAGTTGGAGCTTTGAGGGATATTTTGAGGAACTGTTGTTGCTGTTGAATCCTAAATTAATTTATAAACCCAGAATTGTGAGGTTTTGTGATTTCTAACAAGGCATTTGTCAGCCTTTCGCTCAGAATATACTTGTGCAATTGTGAAAAATCTTTGGTGATTTCATTAGTGTCCCGCCGGAGACCCAGTGATTGTTGGGGAGCAAAGGAAATGCATGTCTATAATCTATAGGAAATCAAAGTTCACTCACATCTGACTCATGTGTAGAGCTGCCAGATAAAACACAGAATACACAAAAAGCATGCTTGGCACATGGATGAGCTGTGATATGCAAAGCTTAGTTGTTCATGATGATGACCCCGAGACAGTGGAGTAAGCCAGTGGGAATCACAGGCAGTCGTGTGCCATCAGCATAGCGGTAAAAAAAGCTGTGAGCGAATGACAGAACCCAGAAATGTGGTATAGATGGAGAAGATGACAGAAACACATCTTTGTCTAGTCTCCATTCTGCACTTTGTGACACATTTAAAAACAGAACCTTCTTATCTTTATGTAACTCAAAGATAAAAAGATGTAACTCCAAGAGTTACATGTGTGTGGCCTGGATTGGCCTGGATTTCAGTGTCAGACCACTTGGTGATGCAAGATTGTTTACTTCTTCTATCTCACAGCAACAAAATATACACTAAGAGCACTACTGGACCAAATGACATTGATGATCTTCAGACTTGCTACAGCATAATGTGTTTAGAAGTGTGATTTCTCAGTGTGTTAGATGTTGGGTCAAGATACTGTGTACTGTCCTGACTGTTGTGTAACAAGGTGTCGCTTGGGGAAGCCTGTTTACTGACCACCTATAACCTGTGATAATTACTGACAGGATGTGGGTCTTCTCCAAGGCTCTAGCATCCCCCACCTGTCAACACCAATGTGACAGATTTTCTGTGCAGGAAGGATGTGCTTCATTCACCTTTAGGCTGCAAGTTTCTATTGGTAAGCTACACTATAGGCTGTGAGAAAATTCTGTCTCCTCTTTAACAGAGGACAGAGAGAAGAGCAGAGGTAGGGGAATGTATTAGAACAGACTGATGGTTATTTAGCACCTGATTAGAGGCAGGGAGGACAAAGTAGCCAGGCCATCTGCCTTACATTTGCTCCTCTAGCCAAGAATACCAAGGACAGATACTCTTCACTGTAGACACTGACTCTGCATGTTGTGTGTATTACTGTGAATGCTGTTTTTTGTTGTTTACAGTCTAAAGTGAGCTTTGCTCCCAATAGCTTTTCATATAAATATATTTTTTTAAGTTCATGAAAATTTTGTATGTTGTAATTTGGACTGTAAACACACATGAATACAATAGTATATGTTATGTGAATGGCTGTTTGTCTAAAAGGGTGTACCCTGCCTCTTGCCCCATGACAGCAGGGATAGGTTCCAGCACACTGACCCCTACGGGGACTAAGTGGTATAGAAAATGGATGAATGGATGTGCAGTATATTGATGGATGTTTCTTACTGATGTCAGACTACACCAGTCTTACTTTATATTAATGTTGCCGCATTAAGTTTTCATTCAGATGCTTCAGTGTTTCATTCTGCTGCTTCTATTGCAAACACACTGTAGACACTATTATATTTATATACTTTTTGTAACAGCCTTTTTGAATTCATAGGCAGTGAGGGAAACTTCACTCCGAGTGAAACTGAGGTGGCCACAGATGCAACAATGTATTCCACTGTAGATGATAAGTAGAAGAACCTCAGTGGACAGTGAGTTGCTTAATCATATTGGGGCACAGGGGAAAATGTGATGCCATTTTTTTTTTTTTTACATTTGCTATTCCCATTTTGACAGCGAGACACAGCAGAGTACACTCTTCTGCTCCTGAGAAGCGACTTGTCACGGCTGAGTGTCACTGAGGAACCTGCTCAGAGTGTGTGACGGCTCTGGGTTGTCATAGAGGCCCAGCAGACGGTGTGATGGTACAGTACAGCGGGGCTTATGATCACACTGTGGCCTACCACTGCTCACATCTCAAGCACTCAACTCTTAAAGCTACTTATTTTCGCTGGGATAAGACTTGAGAATGCTATCACAATATAAACTTTGTAATGTCATATCTTGTGCCTGAACTGAACAAAAGTAAGGCAGTGAAGAAAGAAATGCAGCCAAAAAAAACTTTAGTACTAAAGTTGCAGCAGCTGATTAATCATACTTTAGTCTGCAGAAATGAAGGAACACATAAAGAATATGGCATCTTAAAACTGAACTTATCTCCGGTAGGAATGTCAGTGTGGTATGGAGATGGAGCAAGGAATAGAAATAAGCAAAATGAATCCCATACGCTTTTGACACCCTTCACCGAATACCTTTTGGCAATTAAAAGCAAACAGGCGTGACTTTTTTCGCCCTACGAAGTTCTACACAGATCATGATCGCTACCTGATAAGTGGAGGATTTAATGCGCACACGCATCCCTCCTTAACAGAATATTAATGTGGGCTGTCATCCATGAGAATGACTCATTTACAAGCATGCACAGGAAGCTGAGGACTCAAACCTGGATGAGGTTTGTCGCCTCGCTCGTTTGATAACAAGCACTCGAGTGTGTATTTACAAGGCAGAGTGAGCGAGATAAGTCTGTAGTGTAATGACACTAAGCAGGTCAGGGATGTCTTTGCCTCTCAGCATGTTGTTGCTCATCTTCCTCTGCGGTTATCCTTCTTCCTGTCAGCGAGCTAGGCTTCCTTGTGCAGCCTGATGTCACTCCGCCCAAGCAAAGCAAGAATATAAAATGCTACTATATTCTAGTTTGATGTGCAAATCTTTTTTACAATTCTCTCAACTTCCGTTGTATTCATGCATTTCAGAATAGAAATCCTGCACTGCTTGTGCACAAAGAATAGAGAAAACACTGTTGATTTATTGCCTGCCTTGGCAGTTAGTGCACGAGCTGACATGGCACTCAGATGGTGACATGACCTCATATGTGGTCTCCAATCTCAGAGTGTGTGGGAGTCAATAGGTAGGTGTGGGGTTAGATACAAATTGGCCCGTTCGTGTCACAGCCCCTGCAGTCACCAGCTCAAGTCTGAACGGCAGCTAGAGATGGAAAGCAACACTCCGAGGAGAGGGAAGGTGTGAGGTAGAAAAATAGCTGAAAGGAGTATGATTATTTTTGGTGCAACTTAATATGAAACACTATTTATGTGTTTGGAGGGCTGAAAGATATTTGTATTTCCCATTTTTACCATTTTTCCTTCTTTCACTCTTGTAATCCGGCTCAGTGTATATGCAGTTTATTCACCTCTTTGTCTATCCAGTCATTATTTCACCTACATCATGTCCTTTGCTGCTAAATGGCTTCCCTCTCCTCTCATCAAATAAACCTACAAGCTTCCGTGTGATCTTCCCCAGCAGTGTTTTATGTCTCATATTTTGACACATATTATCAGCCTTGCTGTTTGCACTACTTTGTTCAGCACAAATTGCTGCACCAATGGTCGTGGCAAAGCACAGATGGGACGTGGACAGTTTTTCATCGGCTGTTCCATACCACAGAGCCCAACACATCTGGTATGCAGCGAGAAGCATCTTTGCACTAATTTGTTTGTCACTATATATTGAAAGGACTATCTGTCATCCTGCCATGCTTTGGTTGCGGCATGATGTTTGAAGAACATGGCTAGTCATAAGTTTCAGGGAGCCTGGCTGGCTGGCCACTTGGGACTCACTCACATGAGCCATCTGATTGTTGGGGGGAGCAGAGAGGGAAGAAATGAAACAGAGAACAAGGAAAAGGAGAAAAAAAGTACAGGGGTTTTGTAAAGTTAAATTTAAAGCAGCTGCTTAACTCTGAATATTTAAACTGAGTTGAGGAGATAATCCATTTTCACTTCCTTGTCTGCAAATCTAACACAGTATGCATGATTAAAATTAAAAATATATTTAAAGAAAAAAAGTTTGATTAAAAGGGGGGTTTGTGTGTATGACACAGACACAAAGACCACCACAAAGATGACCTTACACCAGAATGATGGGAAGACCAGAGTCTGGAGAAGAGAAGGCACTGTTCATGATCAATCACCTTGTCTGTGTGGTATGGTAGAAGTAGTGTGATGGTTTGGGCCAATAATGGCTTTCAAAGGAATTGGTTTCTTTGTTTTTAAGTATGATGTGACTGCAGACAAAAGCCACTGGGTCAATTCTGTAGTGTTTGAAACCTTGGTGCTTTAAATGTAACTAAGAAGTTTCCCCTGGGGATAAATAAAGTATATAAAAATGTCACTTCCTGTTGATGTTACAGACAGTTACTCATCAAAGGAGGAGTTTATCTAATGGCGAATTTCATACCTCACAACATTTCACACATTGACACGAATGGTTATATGGGAATTTTCTAAGGCTCTATAGAAACCCAGAGTGAGAAAAGGAAAAAGAATGTGATGAATGCAATCTGACAGCTCGTAATATCCCTTTCCCCATTCTATGCTCTACATTAAGTGTGATTATAAGTCAATTAAAGAACTGTTTGATGTTGATGCATCCAGACTTGGAAATTAAGCCTCAGTCTGGTAGTTTGTTACCTGGTCTCCATGTCCCTGTTTACACCAACAGTGTCCTACATGCCATACACTGTAGACCAGATGCTGCTCAAAATATTAGCAGAAACATACAGTATATGCTGTATCTTTGCAGTGAAAAAGCTGCATACTTTTGGTGATATATTTTTATCCACAATAAAAAAAGAGAAAGAAAAGAAGCAATATGGGGCTTCTGAGTGAAGTGTAAATGGCTCACTGCTTCCAAAGAAGTTTATTTTTCAGTTGAGAAAAAAACGCTTTTACCTGACGACAAGCACTTTACCCGGCTATACTTAAGAATGACATTAATGTTGCAGGGGATGATGACGATGTGGTAATACTGGCTGCAAAGGGACTTGGATAATTCCTGTGCACTCAATATCTTAAAAATATGAGTTTTGCATTTACCTAAAATGAAAAGGGAAAAGCTTCTGTGACTTGCTTTAGCCCAGTTTTGTTCCATAAAATTAAGCAATATTTCCCAGTTTGCCCAAATTTATTTAAAAAGCTAAAAACTACATAAGGAAGAAAATGTGATTTCCTGTAATTCAATAGAGTCTGAAATGGAGGGTTTTTATGAAACGGCACAGCCAAGAGGGATAGTATGTTCCATACAGGAAGGTAGCTTACAGGATTATTCGCATTCGTTGTGTTTGGAATCTAAATTCATACATGAAGCAAAGAAATAAATGCAGAACTCTCATTTACACATTGGTTTGTTGGATGCTCAGAATAATCGTTCAATTAGAGGCCCACAGAGAAACATGTGACCTCTTCACCATTAATTCCACCATCACTTGTGTTGTATTCACAAGCGCATTAGCGCAGAGCTGCTTTAAAAAATCAGAACATTCTCATGAAATGAAAGTACAGTTGAGCAGAAATGAAGAGAAACAGAAAAGATTTATTCCGTTCTCAAACTGCCACCAATTTCTGTGACGCGTGCTGAATAATAGAGCAGCAGAATGTGGGCATGCACACGCAGTAAAAGGTTTTTGCTGTTTTTCTTTGATTTGGCACCATTGAGATGAAAGCATGTGTCTCCACATGACACAAGCATTAATGTTCCCTGTCCTCTTGTACCACAGCCCATATCTTCACTATCACTAGAGTTTTAAGGCTTTCATTCTAGCAAAGATAGCTTACTGACCTGAAAAAGCCTTCACTTTCTGATCGTGAAATGTCAGTTTAGATATTCCATTTATACACTGCTAAATATTTTCCAAATGATGTTGTGGTGACAAATGAAATCACTGGTTGGATTATGCTAAGACTTCTAAACTAGAGGTGATCAGGGTGGATGGTGAGCGACTGTGATGGTTATATTTTTATGACCGCGTTGTGTGTGACGTGAAACGTCGAGTGAAATCCAGTGCAATAAGAATGAACCCGACATAGAAGCAGGAAACATCTTATATCTTTTGCCACATTTACACAAATGTTCATATTGACATAGTTGGGATTCTTCTCCTGTCATACTGTATGTGTTCTTAGGAAAGACACTGAACCAATTAGGTAGAAAAGTTCTACATATTTATATTTACTACTATAATGTGCTAATATATCTCAAACAAACAAACTTTTTATACCTCAGAAAAATGCTTAGAGAATTGAGCTCCTGACTATGAACCAAGAACATATGGTTTATTAAATGAAAAGCTATGAAATATAAAGAGTAGATTATTTTTAAAATCATGTCTAGATTTATAAATCAATAATTACCTGCTTATAATACAAACTTTAAGAACAAAAGGTGAGGACCAGTATAACAATCACTGTAAATCTTGGTAACAGTTGGGAACCTGTTGATCTCTCACAACTGTATGACAACTGAACTCAGTATTCCAGACTAAATCCCTCCAAAACAAAGTAAAGCCTGTTTAAAACATCCATCAATCATCAGTCAGTTCTCAAAGTGCCAGTGTGTTTTTAGTTATTCACAAAAACATATTAAGTACTCAGCTGATGGAGAGAATGAAAATGGTCCAGTCTGGCCAGAGACACAGTGTCTACTCTTGTATGAGGCAATGCACACTTACACATGGATATATTGTTACTATTATGATGTAGACCTGTTCTGTATTTTGCACTATAGTGATTTACTCTGTTCTGTTGTTAATGTGATTTTAACTCAACTGCTGTGACATGTGAATTTCTCATTCTAGGGATCAATAAAGTGTAATCTAATCTAATCTAATCTGATCTAATCTAATAAAAAAGCTTTACAGGTTCCAACCTGCAGCAGGAATCAGTAGGTTTAGCCTACAGCTTCCTGCTGCCATAGCTCTGTACCAGCTGATCTGCCCATCCCCTGCCAGTTCTCCATTTTCTCTCCGAGGTCAGATTCATCCACCTTCAGTTTTCTCAGCGTTATCTGTTTGACCTCCTTCACAGTCCCTCTCTGTGCCTGGGAGTCACTGATATTATTTTCAGTTTTTCTTTTTCTTTTATCACTTCCTCCACTGCTCCTCGACCTCTGGAATGTTTTTAACTGGCACAAGCAGAGTGATGAGTGTGTGTCTAAGTTCAGGAACGATCAGGAATGACTCGGTAACTACTGAGTCATAAAGAGTAATTCCTGAAAACTCATTATGAAATCATCAGCTGATAAATATCTAAAAAACAACTTCTTCATAAATCATTCCTGATTAACTCTGAATCAGCTGCTGACTCAAACTAATAACAACTCATTCATTGCTAATTACTTAATCATTAGTTACTCCTTTTGTGCACCTTAATCACCAATTCCTAAGACTTTCTGTTTGCTTTCTATGACTTGTCCTACATTTCTATCCTTACATATTCTACCCAACATCCATCCATCTATTTTCTGGTGTGCTGCAGCCTATGCTAGCTGTCATACGGACGAGAGGCGGGGTACACCCTGGACAGTCAGTCCATCGCAGGGGTCAGCCAGGGCCACGTAGAGTCTTCAGTGCCCGGGGAGAACATGCAGAAACTCCACACAGAAAGAATCCAGGACCTTCTGAGGCGACAGTGCTAACAACTACACCACCTGCCGCCCTCTATCCAACATACCAATTAATATGAATTCGAAATTAAAGCCACACAGAGATTAGAAAAGGAAATTAATTAATACAGCATATGCAATTACTTCCAAAATAAAGACTGTATCTCAATCTTGCTCTGTGCTCTTCTAGCCTCATCCCTGTGAATATTGTTCCAAGGTCTCTATGCCTGCACTCTCTATTTGATGGCATATATAGACTAAAATCTATAGATGAGCCTCATTCAACAGAGCTATATTGTTTTGTTGTATTATGAGTGGATTTGACTGTTGTTTTCCTCTATTGACTCCAGAGGAGAAAGAGGAGAACTGTGCTTTTCAGCAACATTAGTAAGCAGTTTTTTTTGTTTTTTGGCCTCAGTATGTAGTTTTTGGCCTATTGTACTACTACAATTCTTGAAACTAATTGCTGATCTGCAGATTAAACATAAAAACATAAACCAAAACCAACTGACTGCCCCAGGGATTCTTTAGGTGTCTTATATGAAAGGGGGCAAATACTCTTTCCAGTTTAATTTAACAACTGCAATTCCAAAAATGGTTAATATGAAGAGAGAATGCAACATTTGCATCTCTTAAACATATATTTAATTCACAACAGAGCATAGAAAACATTTCAAATGTTTAAACCGAGAAAAAGAGAGAAAATGTAAATTTGATAAATTTGAAATTGATGGCAGCAACAAATCTCCAAAAAGTTGGGACAGAGGCAACAAAAGGCTGGAAAAGTGAGTGGTACTCACAAGGACGAGCCGGAAGAACATTTAGCAACTAATTAGGTTAATTAGCAACAGGCCAGTAACATGATTGGCTATAAAAAGAGCATCTTAGAGAGTCAGAGTTTCTTAGAAGTAAAGATGGTCAGAGGATCACCAGTCTGTGAAAAGCTGCACATGGAAATTGTCAATGTTCAGAATGAAACAATCAGAATAATGTTCCTCAATGTAAAAGCCAAGACTTTGTATATACATTTATATACAGTTCACAAAATCATTAAAAGATTTAGAAAATCTGGAGAAATTTCTGAGCAAGAGATTAGGCTCATAAATAGTATTGGATGCTGTGGTCTTCAGACGGGCCTGCATTAAAAACAGACAGGATTCTGTGATGTCACTGCATGGACTCAGGAATACTTGATAAAGTTATGTCATTAAGTCACTGGACCAAAGCTCATTAAAATGGTCTGTGGAAAAGCGGAAAACTGTTCTGAGGTCAGATGAATTGAAATTTGACATTCTTTGTGGAAACCATGGATGCTCTGTCCGTCGGACTACAGAGTAGATGGATGCTCAAGCTTGTTATCAGTGCTCGGTTCAAAAGCCTGAATCTCTAAAGGTATGGGGATGCATTAGTGTCTATGGAATGGGCAGCTTACACAAGAAAAGCCCATCAGGCCCATATATTTTAGAGCAGCATATGCTCCCATTCAGATGACGTGTTTTTTAGGGAAGACCTCACATATTTCAGCACAACAATGTGTAAAACACATACTGCATCTATGACAACAGCATGGCTTTATAGTAGAAGAGTCCAGCTACTGAACTGTCCTGTCTGCAGTCCAGACCTTTCACTAACTGAAAACATTTGGTTCATCTTGAAACACTAAGTATGATTGTTGAGCAGGACACAATGTGACAACACTCCTCTACCAAAACTCCATCAACTGGTCTCCTCAGTTCCCAGACATACATACAGAGTATGCCACACAGGTAAACATGGACCTGTCCAAACTTTTTTGAGACTTGTTGCTGCCATCAATTTAAAACTTACCTTATTTTTTTCTTAAAATGGTACATTCTCTGTTTAAATATTTGATATGTTTTCTATGCTATGGTTTATGAGATTTGCAAATCATTGCATTCTCTTTTTATGTAGAGTTTAGTGTCCTGATGTGTTTTGAAAATGGGGTTGTATAATTAATTTATATGACTTTGTATAAATCTGTTTCCACTTTGACATGAAAGCAAAATTAAATCAACTGTGATTCAATGTTGTAAAAAAAATAAAGGGCAAAAAAGCAGTGTAGATCATCATGCAGGGATGGAATGGGGGGTAAACACACCCAAATTCAGCTGTATAAATAGAGTTTATAACCCTTTCAGGCTGCCATAAAGCACTGGCGCTGGATTCTGTTAGGGTAGGTAGCATCAAACTGAAATAAGCCATACACACAAGAGTCTTGAGCATCTCCAGCAATCACACCATATTTAAGCTGAAGATAAAACAGTGCCAATGAAGCCATCCACAGCAAGGCAAACGTCACATGAAAATAAAAGTGACTATTCTTCTGAGAGGGCATTATAAAGTCTTATCCAAACTACTCCAAATCTTTTTCATTCAGTCCTCCCGCTCCCCCATCACCTTTTGCAAGCTTCAAATCCGCATGCCAGCACTCCTGCACCTTCCCACCTTGGCAGTGACTGAATGAATGATGAGTAATCGTGCAGGAGAGTGAGGTCATTATCGAGATGTGGAAGTTTGAATCGGCACACCGGAGGCTTCATTTGCTGCATTCATCGCTCCTTTTGACTTTGAAGTGTACAGCACACCTGACTCCTAGTGGGTAGACTGGTGTTGCTGCTCATTTCCGCTTTGTACTGTAGCTAAAGCAGATCTGATCTATTTCAGGAAGGGCCTCGACGACACTTCTCCAAATACCGGATGGAAGCCACGTGGAAAGCTGTAATAAGATGTAACATTTTGTGTGTGAAGAGAAATGTTTACTGTGTGTGCATGTGAGTGTGCGTTGGTGAGATAGAGAGAGAACACCTCTGTATTTGCAAATATGTCACTAATGTAACATTTGGGCATATTTTAAGATGTTTGATAATGACAATCTTTACCTTTCTACATATACTGCAGTAGGTGTCCTTCACTTTCTGTAGAAATGTATATACTGTATGTAAATGTATATAAAAGAAAACATACTGCAAAAGTGCAGTATCTATGTATAATTAAAAACAGTAAGTAACTACAGTAAAAGTATGAGTCACAAAGTTCAGCCTCAATGCAAAAGTCAGGTAAAAGTCAGTTTAGCTGCAGGGTGTTCAAAACAAAATCTGAATGTTTATATTGATTACAGCTGGTTCTTAAATACAGAATAAAGCAAAGGCACTGTTTGCAATTTCCTGTTTTTCTGCATAAATTGGTCATGAGATGTGATCTTCACCAAAGTCACAAATATCAACAAGCACAATATTTCTAAGCAGATAAAACACATAAAACACACAGTCATGATTTTATACATCTTTATTGAAGACAGTCATTACAGTCAAACTAACTCACTATGCATGCATATCTCTGAAATGTCTACTCTGAATCACCTATTCATTTCGAATTTATGCCTGAGTGTAGTGATGTCCACCCAATTATAACCAGGTGGACACAGATAAAAAAAAGGAAAAACTTCCTAACACCTCACAGGGAAATGTGTAAATCTTTCACAGAGTAAATAATGGGATCATGTTATCTGTCATCAGTGTAGGCAAAGCATTTCGCTTCTGGTGCATGACATAAAACAGACAAGCCTATGAAATGGAACACCAGCTTAGTGTTGCTCTAATAGACTAATAGTTGGAAACAGAGTCTGGCAGTGCTACCAAACATACCTGTGCATGATGCAGTGTGCCTTAAATACTGTTGTTGTATGTTCAGATCTAATTTCTACCACTGGCCACTTGTGGAATTTCACAGTGACTGCAGTGTTAAAAGGAGCTCTGTAAAACAGTTGACATGACACCTTCAACTTGAATTATGAACTTTTAATCCAACCTCCATTGATGTTTTCTGTTTATAAAATGTACTTGAAAACCTTTGTGGCTCATGAGCCAGGGGAGAAAGCTGCTTTTAAGGGACTGGACACAATGTTGTCTAAAGACACTTCAACAACCTTCTGAATCAAACACTGACTCTGTGGTTTGCGGACGACTGCTCTACCAACCCATTCACAGACGCCCTAGCTCAAGCTGCAAGCTTTTTGTTATATGTCTTCCAGAGGGATCATTAGCTTGAGTAATTAATAAAGTCAGCTGGACAGAGTTAGCTTTATTAGCTAGCTAGAGCTGTATCAAATTGTAACCTAAAGCCATTGCAGACTGTGCCTAACAAGTAGTCATTTTCCAGCACTTCTTTGTTGTACACTGTGATCAACACAGAGTTTGAACTAGAAACGAACACGAATGCTGTTCAAACAGAGAAGATTAAGGAAATTCTTAACTAATCTTAATAAAGATGATCACCAAGTGTCAGACTTGTCCTCATCACCAGTGCCTCTGCCCCGTGTTATTGCCTCTTCCTGTCTATCAGTGCCTCCTTCTGCCTGCCTGCACCATGTGTGCACGCTTCTGTAAGCCTCTCTACCTGGCTGCCTGTCAGACCCACTATCTACCTATCAATCTGTGAGTGTGTCCGCCTGCGTGTGGTGATAAGGAGCCATAGGTGTCTGTAGCCCTGACACCAGCTGATTTATGCTGGTCTCTTTCCCTTTAGGGGGGGCGATTTGTGAGAAAATCCCCAGCGACTCACGCTGACTTTGTGTGTGTGAACGTGTATCATGTTCGCCTGGTTGTTTGCATGTGTGTGCTGTGCCAGGATCGTCTGTCAAAACAAGGATGACAGGAAGCTGTAACTCTTTTATTGCCACATAGCAACTGCTGTATATCGCTGAAAGCTGATTTAATATTTGAATAGCCCTTTTCCAAAATACTAAATAAAATAAACTAAATAAAGGAAGGGTTTTCTTTAGCAGGAACACGTCTGAGTCTCTTCCACGTGCTACATGGGTGAAATCAATATGCAATGAAATATAAATGAGTAAAAGCATGATGCATTGCTAAATCAACTTAAAGATTTATGACATCCACTAATAAAACAAGGCCATAGTTTGATTTTGAGTTAAAAATTCATATGGGAAACCACCTGAAATTTGTTCTCAGCATATAAGTGTGTATAGCTTTCATTTTTGTACTACGGTTAGTCAATTTAGATGTTTATTGCAGGACTTTACTCATTTGCTATAAATCAAAAAACTTTTGTTGATAACCCCAAATCTCAAACACACAAAACTTACACTAAAAACACTAGTGTTACAAAAATAACACTAAAACACTGGACAGAACACAAAGAAATTGAAGCTCACTAAGAGCAGGCTAAAACAAGCCTGACAATGGGTCAAACCAACTGCCACACTAATAAACCAAGTGCATATTTGTGCATTTTCACCCACTTTAATCATTTAATTTTTGATTTTGAAGTATTTGTTTAGAATTCCAAAAATACTGCATATTTGTATTTATTAATTTAGAAACAACCATTCTTGCTATGTTCCCTTGTGTTTCTACATTGTTTCCAACATTTGGGTTTGACCAACATTATTTTAATAGTGTTGTTTTATTAAGTAATTTTTCTTCTGGAGCAGTTTGTTATAATTGTTATAATTTCCAAATGAATTTATTTGGTGTTGATGATAATAAATCAATACTGGTATTTATTTGACACATTGGCTCATTCTGCTATAGTACATGTTCAGCACATACAGCAGGTCCTCATGTTTTGCTTGATTTTTTCCCTCTCTCTTATGTACTGGTGACATTCAGCAGGATGTGAGTTGTCTCTGTCAGACCTGATCTGTAGAGGTCAAACAAGCATATTCAAGTATATCATTAATATACTTCTTCTAATATGAAATAAGCCTGTATGCTTTCAGTTTAGGTTTTACGTACTCATAGAGATATACTAAACATGGTTCATGCTAGCCAGTTAGCCAGCATGTGGTTTAGCTTTGTAAACACTCAATAATTAATGTTATGAATTGATCAATTGTCAAAACTTGTTGTGTGACTCAGTGTTTGGCCTGGTGCAGTAGGCAATGTTCTATATTACTAAGGAGTTTCCTTTCAGTACACTTTTCAGAGTAATAGTATGTCACATAGCATTTGCTCACTGAAGTACAGTGGTAGTTGTTACAGCTACTGTATGCTACTGCACAGTAAGCTAACAGTATTCATTAGGTCTATACGATTTGTATACACTCCATACACTGTCAGCAGTCCGATACATCAGAAAACTTCAGTGTGATACGATACAATTCATGTCCCAACCATGATGCCATCCAACACAATCTGATTCTGTCAGTTTTCTGTAAGTTCACAGTTAACAGTACACTGCTGTCCAGATTGTAAAGCTCCTCAGAGCTCATTTGTGAGGTGAATTTAGGCTATATAGAAATACTGACTTCATATGACCAGTACTACACCACTAGATGCTTGTTTAACTCAGTGTCCAATATATTCCAGATGTAAATGTCATCAACTCTTAAGTCTGTGAGGGTCAGGATGAACTCTAAGTAAACAGTGTAACAGTAACAGTATGCACTGTTTCTACATCCTCCATCCACTGTTCTTGTGAGTTGATCACATACACTGTTTCTTTTTTTAGCCCTCTCTCCTGAAGACCTGTGGTCTCGATCTCAGGCTTCCGGCTTCTCTGCAGTGCTAATGTGTTGGAAAAAATAGGCAAATAGGGCGTCTTAGTGATGGCACACATAAGGATGACAGTGTTGTCCCGACTGACTGACCGTGTTGGGACTGACCACCTGTCATTTTTCACAGGGTGACAGTCGCCTAAGTGGCTCTGCCCCTGTTCACCTGAAGCTACTCTCAGAAATCCTGAGCAGTGAGGCTTGTGGATTGACTTGGATCAACTGTGCTAACAGGGCGATGAACAGGGGGCTCTACCTGAGGAATAGATGGACCACCTGGGTGGCATTCAGAGTCTCTGCACTGTGTTATTGGACACTCAATGATATTATCCCTACTTCATCTTCTGCTTTTTTTTTAAAGGTTGTCGTGCTGGTGGCAAGTGATAGCCTGGAAAAACACAGCACAAGAGTCAGAATCAAACAACACAGCTCTGCTGGTTTGGCTTCAGTACAGCTCTGTTGATAAAATGTATATTCAACACACCCAGAGCCTGTTTGCTGAGATAATTAAATTCTCAATGGATGCGAGGAGACGCAACACGTAAATTAATTTGAGCTGCAGCAACAGACAGGATTTATGCCGCTTTGGCTGGAGCATTTACTTCCAGAACAAATAAATGGGATGTTTTTGAAATTAATTACTGTTCCAGCGCGCCATTAAAGAGTATCAGTTATCAGATGACTTTGAAATACACACTTGGCTCTTTTGATGTGTTAATGATGACAAAGTAAATCATCCTGTCTGCCATGTAGGAGCTAGAAAGACAAGGGAAGAGACAGAAATAGAAGGAACAAGAAGCTACGAGCAAAGAGCGTCAAAGAGTAAGGTGAAAAAGATGACGTGTAAAGGAACACGTGGCAGAACGCAACACTCCAAACTCATCATCATATCAAACCCATTAATAAGCCCTTCATGGTTCACATGCTAGCGCATGTCTGTTCCTACTTTCATTCCCTGTTCACCATCCCTGAGAAGGTTTCAAGTGCAGGTTCAGATCCTGCCTCAGGCTCGCTCGGTCTGCTTGAAAAAATATATAAGCTTCATTCACTTCAAATGAAGCAACCGCCTCTGAATGTAGGCCAGAATTACAGTACAGCAGATATGACTGATTGTGTCTCACTCGCTCCACTGTTGTAATGTAGGGCTGCGTTTAATAGCCTGGCAGTTAATCCATGTCAAGGAAGGCAAGAAAGGCCCATTTGACATGGGCTAACTTCCCTCTGTAATTAGAAAACCTCATTAAGTTCATTAAGTCATTCCTTGTGTTGGGGGATTTGTTTAACATGTGCCGCCAACAGACTCAGGCCACCGCTAGCAGAAAGTGGGCTAACACTGTTTTCAGAGGAGGAATTTCAACATAGGAAGCATTTGGGATTTAAATGTAATATTAAAGGAACAACTCAAATTATTTGTTATTTGAGATGTGCAGCAGCTTTTCTGTCAACTTTACTCAGTGATGAGAGGCCCTGGCTGCAGCTATCAGTCTAACAACTCCAAACAGGAGGGAGAAAATGTCAGGGTAGCACCATTTTGATGGGGAAGGATATGAGTGTGACACATTCCTGAAAGGCCCTTTGTCTTTTCTATTTATCAGAGGCCTTGAGCACATAGCGGAGGGGGGTACCTAGTGTGGCCTTGGGGAGCGACACATTAACAGATGAGTAGACACCGTCGCCATAGGGGCCTCTGTGGTTTTTTCTTCTTCTTTTTTTCCAGTTTTGGCTCCCAGACCCGATGATTCCAATTTAGGTGTCAGTGAGAGCAGCGATTCATCATTGGCTGGATTACTTAGTGGGCTGAGAGCAGAGGGCTATTCATCTCTGTAGCTGACACAGCCCTGGCCAGAGAGACGCCACACTGCCAGAGCCACCGCTGCTGCTGCTGCTGCTGCTGCTGCTGCCGCTGCTGCCGCTGGTGCAGCCGGCACAAAACAAACTCATAGAACAACACACAAATGCTCGCAGAGGGAAACTGCACTCAGTCACGTGTGTGAGGAAATGTGCAGTCACTTGGCTGAACACACAGAGTTAATATTACTGTACAGAAAATGAGCAGTCAACACTTCTGACAGTGTGAAAGGCTGCAGTGCTTCGAACTGTCACAGTTTAAGATTTTTATTTTTAAAGAAACACTTCAACATTTATCTGTGGAGAATGAAAAAAAATAATGTCACATTGATATTTGATATTTAGATTTGTCTGTTAAATAAACACCAAACACCGGAGGTTGAGGCAGATGGCCGCCCACCCTGAGCCTGGTTGAGTTTTCTTTCCACTGTCTCCTAGTAGAGTTTGGATTTTCTATATAGCTCTATATAGTTGTATTGTCAGATTTTGTAACGTGATTTGGTGCTAAATTAATAAACAGAATTGAATTGAAAGAAACAGTGGGAAGCAGCATTTATGGCTACCCATTCTGAATCAGTTTTAATGTGGAGTCCCAGTGGAACGACTTAGAATAGTGCCATGGCTTACACTCTGTGGATTGTAGTATTATTTTTCAACAAAATTTTTTATGGGTCATTTGTTTAGTTGATTGAATGGTATCAACAAATATGGTAATATACAGTTCTAAAATATCTAAAATACAGTCTAATATCATATGGTTATTAAACGGACAAATGGACACTTTGATAGACAGAAATAGATAGATAGACAAACCATGGAGAAGGTTTTCATCAAATCATGTTGTGTATTTTTAGGTACACTCGCAGACACACATTTCCATTTCTTAACGACAACAACAGTTTCTATTGTGCTGTATTTATGCCTGTGTTTTGTTCAGCATCACTTCCACAAATTCTGAATTTTTATTTGAAGGAGTTTTACCTTTCAAAAGAGAAAAATGAACAATGCTAATGCAAATACCAACACAGGAATGCACTGGGACTGTGTGTGTGTGTGTGAGAGAAACACACACACAGAACTAAGAACACAACTCCACACAGGCAACTTCACTATAAGCACGCACCTTCCCACACACTTTCCCCCCTGCCAAGCCTAAACACCACCGTGTGCTGATAAGACAGAGAAACCACTCACCTCCCTGCAGGTGAAAAACAAGGTGGACATCCACATACTGAGCCTCACACAGTGAGCTGCGTTTACAATACACCTTCTGTGGCATCGACATAAATCTGCAGTGTGTGCTCTTCCAGGACACACATGATTTAAAGCCCTGGAATGGATGTCAAGAGCCTCTGTTCGTTTTAGGGGAAACAATAGAATGAAACATAAGCACAAGGGGAATAAAAGGGTTAGTTGAAAATGGTAAATGGGGCACCTCCAGGTGAAATTGAACATTTTTCTCTCAGCTTCTTTGTGGCACACTTTTACTTAGGTTAGGAGTCAGATAAAAAAGGAAGAGAACAAAAGGCAAAGGGCACACATTGTTGAGCCGTGCGCCTCGGCTTCCTTGTTTCTTTCATTTTGTCTTTTACACCTGTGTTTAGCATCTCCCACAGACCGGCCTCGACAACAACGTTGCCTGCATGCCATCTGTCCTCTGCACCAGAAACTGTGTGTACTCCATAAGCTGTATGTCAACTGAGGGAAATGGACTTCAGAGTCATGCCCAGTCATCTGAATTGCCACAACTAAATTATCAGCTATCAGTGAGGAGGGGAGAGACACAGAGAGAGACACACAGGCGGAAAAAAGAGAGATTCCATCTAGACTCCGCTTATTCTTGTGAGTCGCATCAAAAGGAAAAGTAATTAAGTCGTCTGAGGATGTTATTGGAAACGAGAATTCTATCAGTGAGGCTGTGGGCTTGTGATGCCTGCAGCTTATCGAGCCTGTGTGTATGTATGTGTGTTTCTGTGACTGACACACCGCTGTGCAGTGGAAGATGAGACCTCTGTTGTGTGTTTGTAACAGGCGCAGTCAGCCGCTCCTCATTAACCTTTTAGGAGATAAGCCTGTTTTAAGTCCATGTTTGAACAGCCTGTGTGAAGTATCTCCCACTGATACGTGGCTAGCCAGCCACCCAAACCGTCATCCCTCACATTCGGTATTCCTCTTCCCTCACCTCCACCAGATTACAAGAATTAAATTTCAATTTTAATCACAGTCCCACAAATCACTAAAAATCTAGCACCTGAGCCACCTTTAATTACGGAACAAGCTTTCTGGGGCAGCGTGCTGCCGCAGCCCGCTAACAAGGTTAAAAGGTGCAAAGTGTGTGTAATGGGAAGCAGAAGAGCTCACTGAGCAATTGTTAACACCATGTTAGATACTCCACTTCTTTGTCTCCTGCCATGTTCTCTCCCTATTTCCCCAACTAGCAAAATGCACAGAGCACCTTGTTAGAGGCGCTAGGCTAGAAGTAATGTAATTTAGCTAAGTGGTGAATGTGGAGGTGCCAGATGTGTGCTTTGCAGTGGATGGTGTTGGCAGCAGTGATGGAGCAGGCTTACACAGGCAAAGCTGTTACATTATTTGCTGCTCGCTGGAGTGCTGTAGACAGGATCTGATAATTGGCAAAAAGGTGGAAACTGTTTTCTGATGGGATTTTTCTTTTGTTCCATTTTAGTCATCATTTAACAGCCTTACATTAACATCTACACATGTAAGCAACTCAAAGGATAGGTTTAACAATTCTCCAGATATATATTAAAACAATTGTCATGTGAGCACCGAAAGAGATCTAAATAATGTGTATCTAGAAATAACATCAGACTTAAGCTTAAGCTCTCTGCTTAATGTGAAGCTACAAGATACATAGATTTTTGCAAAGATGGAGGAAT
>OMLM01012405.1:90877-119003 GCA_900302695.1 Helostoma temminkii
TAGTAGTAGGAGTAATATAATAATTATTATTATTATTATAGTAATAATAGTAATATAGCCAATAGTAAACTGAATTTCAAATCACCAATATTGACTGATGTCATTTGGTTACTGTGTTAAATAACTTAAATAACTACTGTATCCTGATATGTCTTATGCTGTCACTACATTAAATAATTGAAAAATGGAAAGCATGAGGCAGAACCAAGACTATAGTGCCCCTTTAAAGTTGTAATACATTTTCTCATCCATTTTTGGTCAGCTTCTGTTTTCTTCTTGTTAGTAATTACATCTCTGGTTACTGTAGTCATTGCTTTAGTTCGCTGCAGGGCCTGGTTTCAAATCACCTAGCTAAGCACAAAGAAACTCTATCAGGAGATTTAAGGTTGAACCTGGATGAACCCCTGCATTCACGCATCCATAAATCTATGAAGCCCACTTTCATTTATGTTTCAGTATTAGGCATGCTCACATGACCTCCACACTTACAGGTTAAGTCTCTGTTTGCCTTGTGACTTTTGATATACAAGCAGATGTGTTTCAGCCTATTGAGGGAATAATCACTGACTGTGTGCTGTCACAAAGCAAAACATCTCATATCCAGCTTTTATTTCACAATTTGGAACCTGCCAGCTGTGAATTAGCTCGGGACAATGTAATACAGTCCATAATACAATTATGTGTGAGAGGACTGCATGTAGGAATTGTGAAAAGGGTTTTGTGACAGGATTTCATGAGTGCGAAAAGCAACTTTAATTAAGCAGCGGTGCATAATAGGGGTCTTTGAGCTTTCCACTGTGTGAAATTGTGCGCCAATTAGATAATCATCTGTGAAAACGTCGGACGTGAAAGACACTTCCATGATAACAGTATGATTTTACACAAATGCAACATCACAGTAATTATGCATGTCATTCATTTTGGGCAAAGTCTGTGTGATTATTGTATTATCACAGCACAAATGCACTCCCTTTCCCTCAAAGTGAGTCCGCACACAGCGTGCAGAAATAACTATCAAATCTGATTTGTGTATATTCCATTTGTAATATTTCGCTACTTGTCTTACAAATAAATAAATAAATAAATGCAACTGTTAGAAAGAGACTAATTTACTAGTTCCGTACTGACAGCTGGCCAGCTAATACTGCAAAGCCGCCTTGTTTTGTTTACACATTGGCATGATTTTGATCACTGGTCTGTACAGCTTTCCAGATGTCTCGCCCACATGTGTGTCTGCCATTTCTAAAAGCTGAGCCCACGGTCAAACAAGCCCACAGTTCTCGTTCCAGATGAATCTATGGGCCCTGTTTGTCTGTCTGTCTGTCTGGGATTCTGCAAAACACATTTAAAAGTGTCTAATTTTTTTCAGGATACGTTTGATTTTCTTTAACCCACAGAATAATCAATATGACTCCAGCAGCAGCAGAGATTGTCAGATAGTAGTGGTGCAAGCAGCTGTTCTCTGCACCCATTCCCTGCCACAGATTTAACATATGGCTAACCTTTTGGAGATAGCGCTGCTGTTTACCTTTCTGCTCTGCACTGATAACATCCCAAATCATTACAGAACCGTGTGTCACTCTCGGCTTTTAGAAAAAAAAATGATGATGAAAAGACGTTGTGAACAATTTTGCCACAGTGCTGATGGTGCAGGATGACAGTCAACAGAACTAAGTCACATTTACGCATATTAGTTTACTCAGTAAGCAAAGATAAACTAATCCAAGCATAACCTGTATAAAGTATTCCACTTAACCTACCACATTATTCCCATGTGTTGGCACACAACTGGGCCACATACATTCAACTAAAATCTGTGATGTCATCATTTGTTTCAACCTTTATTTACATGACAGAAGTACGAAGGAAATATCTTGTGTTTTTACTAACCAACTCAGTTTGATTAAGCGAATATAAGCAAATTCTGAGACGTAAAAGAGCATTTAGAAAGAATGAAACTCTGATTAAACTTCGATTCTCTTCAGTTTTCTTCAGCACACGTTTTCATAGACCTTTACATGTTATAACCTTGTGCATCGTGATTTACTGGTTGTTTGTGGTGAAGCTGCGTCGATATTGTCGAGGGACTCTTGCCTCTCTTCTTCCTAACAACATTAAATCAATAGTGAACTTAGAATTAATGACTTCCTCACTGTGGACAAATTTGATTGTGTTAGGCTAACGAGCAATCCGAGAGAGCCACGTCACCATTTAAGTAGAGCTACGATTGGTTCCGCCGCCGTTTGAGACCTTTATTGATGGCGGCGTGCACGCATACGCGCACACTCACAAACGCGCGCGCCCTCACACACACATACACAAACACACACACCTTGAAATCAACACCTTCCCTCTGTTTCACAGTCAAGCAGGGGCAGGGAATCGCACGGCTCTCCAGACAATATTATCTCATACGCGCAGACAAATTACCTCTTTGTTTTAAGGAGACGAGTATTTCTCAAAAAAAAAAAAAAAACACACACACACTCACACATTATAAAAACCCCTCTATAAATAGGAAAAAGAAGGCACTCAAAGAGAAGCTAAAGTGGCACTTATGGAAACTGTTAGTGTTACTGTGGTAAAAGACATTCTCCTATTAAGTGGGTCTGTCTCTCTCTCTCTCCAGCTCACTGCAGAACAGATCAAATGAAGGTTACGCTGTCCTCTCTCACGGCCTACATCCTGATGCCAAAGCTAATTGCATAATTTGTTTCAGAATTAACAGCTAATAGTGGTCTCTTCTAGGCTCGAGCCAGCCCCCTCCCTCCATGTACCCACCTACTAGTTTTTTTTCCACCTTTCATCCCATTATGCCTGTATTTGCAGAAGATTTAGACAATATAGCAAAGATCAAGCTGGAATAAATTACATACATTCATTCTGCCAAGAAGGCAGAGTGGTGATGAATTATAGGCCAATTCCTCTACTTGGCCTTTGCTTATTGAATCTAATAGCATTGTTAAAATCTACAATGATTATTTCTCAGTGAATTTTCAAAGAAGACAAAAAAAGCATCTATAATGAAAAACCTGCTCATTTCAAAAGATTCATGAGCTACATTCTGGCTGTCAAACACATGAATGCACTCAGTCTTCTCTGCACGAGTGTTGATGTTGTGCTCATTCTGATCGGCAGCTGCATAAAACAAGTCCAGCCCCATGCATGTGCGGGCAGCTAAAAGATGACAAAGGATGGGGGAAACTGAGGAAGACGAATGAGTCGATCAGAAGGTGGCCACTACAAGTCAGTGCCACCTCCCACTGGGCAATAACCTTCTCTCCTGTCTGTGTAATAACTAGTCTGATTTTCAAAACCAAACAAACAGGAAGGGGAGCGGAGGGAGGCAGGGTGGAGGAAAGAGAGAAAGGCAGCTACGGCAAAATAAAGAGACTCTAGATTCAGTCAATACTGTGATCCATCTGTCAATCATTGGCTATATTAACCTGCGGGTGGGAGGTGTGCATGCACAAATGTAACCGTATACAAGTAGAGTGTTGGTATATGAACACATAATGCACTCAGAACAGATACCAACAGCAACAAACTGACTGAGCTTCTAGTGCAGGACCTTCACTGGGTTACATGCTAAAAGTGAACCCATCTAAAGACTTAATATTATCTGTGTTGTCCAGTCAAGTCTTCTCGCCCCCTAAATTAAAACAGTGAGTTTGTTTGAATTTGGTATCTTCTGCACAGCTAAGCAGCACAATCCTGATTCCATGTCAGAGGGTGTAAATAAGTAATAAGGCTACTACGCTCATACTGTACCAGTGTGTGTATGCATAATGTGTTAAAATGCATGCTTTTGCCAGTGAATTGTCAGTGCAGGGGACTATGATTAAATGAAAACCTGGATCATAGTTTTGGCCTTTGCTTTCTGTATCTACTGAATCACTGGATTTTTTTTTTATTTGTCTCTAACGAGTTCTTATTTGTGACAATGTGCATATTTTTTGTGTGGGATATTAGTAAAGACCAGACTGCAAAATACATTTTGTCAGTACATTCTTGTACCAATGGGTGTCACATATCAAATAACAGTTCTAGTTCTCGTCGGCTATTAAAAGGGAAGCTAGAGTGCTGAAAACAGGTGTATGGCAATTATTGCAAGTCTCATCATCCAGTTTGTTAAACTCAGGTTTTTGTTATGTAATAACAATTTTGAAAATATTTTCATTAAAAGCACTCTGCAGCACTACCCTAAAGGGTGGATTACAGGGTTGAAAGTAGGGAGCAGCTGCTAACCACAGAGGTTAGCAGATCAATGGGATCTATCTGATTCAATACAAACAGACAAACATGCACAGAGGCATTCACTCACCCCGTCCCCCCGCTGCTCTCCCACCCCACTCCAGGCCACCCTTTCAAAACTTGTGGCAGCCCATGCAAATATTTCTTGATCCGCCATTGGCTGCTATGCAACGTCACTCCCAGATTACACTGAGCTGTATTTAGTTCAGAGAATTAATCTCAGAGCAGCTACAATATGTCTGACACTCTATTAAATTAGTGACTAATTCAACGTGAGCTAGATAATTATCATGACAGTTAAAAACAAACCAGCAGCAACAGATGCATGAAGAAGTGCAATAGATGCCTCAGCCGGGGGTTAATTAGAGATTTTACTTAAGAGTCAACTGGTTTGTATGTGAGCTTCATCTTCTTATACCTCCTCCTTTTATTATGGTGCACTTTGAACAGCTAATTCATACATCTATGAGAGAATAAATGTCAAGATAAAACAACTGAACACAGGCAAGAGAGCAACGTGTTTGTCTGTCTTACAGCATTACAATAAACGTGTTATTTGGCTGTGGTCAACTTCTGATCACAGCAAGAACAAATATTTCACCAATAAATAAATCTGTTTTTTCTGCAGTAACACACCCCCACTCTCAGTGTGCGCCTTTCACACAAAATCAGTAACATATTCACTGCACTCAGACGCCACAGTGTATCCTCACTTTTTTTTCATAGTAAAGGTCACTTTAACCTAAAAGCTGGTGACACCATGGCAGCTTGTGAATGAGTTTACCCGCCTCCGCTGTCATGGAAACACAAAACATATTTGATTGCTAAGTCAAAAAATGGCGAAAATGTTAATATTTTTTTCTTAATCACATGACTTGACCTGGGTAGCCAATGATCTGTATCTGGCTCTCGCCTGTTCCTGATGTACTACAGCTTGCAAACAGAGCCCTGGGCACTAAAATCTTAATTAAGGTCCTTCCCAATGTGCAACCTTCAGCCAACATCACTGAAACAAAGGGGGAGAAATAATAGGAAAGAAACATTTTTTTCTTCTTTACCATTTAGGAAATAACAGCCACTCGTTGAAAACTCTTTAAACCTTTGCCTGCATTTGGAATTTGATTGTAACCTCAGGATGCCTTTTCTATTATGATGGGAAATAATGTTACAATGCGCAGCACCAGTTTTAAATTGAAATTTGACAGCTCTACCAAGCAGGAAAGTGAAAAACAGGAGCCTCTGTATTGGATATTCACAGAGTGGCTTCCACACTCTTTTCCCTCTCTCTCCTTTTTATGTGAAACTGTCCATTGTTACCAAGTCACCACAGTGGAAAGCAGCATCTACATACATAAACACATACACAACTCACTACATAAAGTTTTATCCATCAGTTTAAATTCACTACCTTATAATGACAAAGTCAAAACATGCTTTTAAATTTGTTTTTTTACATATATTATTTATCAAAAATAATTTTTTTTACATAAGCTTTCAGACACTTAATCCAGTACTTGTGTTGAAGTATCTACAAGCTTCTCACACCTGGATCCACTCATGCTCAGATTTGATGGGAAATGTCTGTGAACTGTCGTCTTCAAGTCTCTCCACACATGTTCTAAGGGGTGTAACCACCTGGAACCATCGTCCCAGTCTTGGATTACATTCAAGGACCTCACAGTATATGACCACATTCATTATTTCTGTTCTTTGACGAGTCTTCCTGTCCCTACTGATGAGATGCACTCCCATAGCATGATGCTCCCACTACCATGCTTTACCGTAGGTATGATAAGCATTGTTAAGCATTGACGTTCATCAGACTACATAAACTCAAATTCTCTGATTTATATAAAAACAACCAGGCAGGGACACTCTAACATGATGTTTGTCCTTGTGCCAGGTCTCCCATCTGCACATCTCCTATGTCATCCAAGTTTAACAAGAGTCCTGCTGGTCTCAGACTTTTTGCATTTGCCAATAACTGAGACTACAGAACACAGCTTTACAAATGGTTCTATACCCTTGTCTTGATTAATGTCTTACAGTTGTGAAGTCACTGTTTTTTGCCCTGATATGCAGTGTGAATTCTGAAACCATAGATGATTAGATGAAACATTTCTAATACATTTCCTAACAATTCTAAATATATTTATTCAGTGTAACAACATGATAGCTACAAGTCTGCTCCTCCGTCTGCTGTCACCATGTGGTCCAGTGAATCTCAAAAGGCTCTTCAAACTCAGCCTTGCAAATGTATCAACATTCATTCAACAGCTATGAACACATGCTAACGCTAAAACAGGAGTATTCCTGCAGTTTAACCAGTAACAGTAAGAAGGCCACCGCTCTCGCTATTGCACTGCTCTACAGTATGTGCTGAACTCAGGAATCATCCAATTGTAACCGTCAGTAGTGAGTGTGAAGTGTACTGGCCAGTGTCTGTTATTGGCTGTGTGTCTGTCATAATTCTTTCACTTTCAGCAGTGCCCCCTGTAAGCCCCCCACAGCTGGAGCAATATCAGCAGCACCAGAGACAGCATGTGACCCAGCTTTACTCATCTCAGCTAAACCCATCTCTGATACACACACACACACATGCACAGGAAAAAGCACATGCACGTACGCACACCTCCACAGCCACATGAACGTATGCTGTGAAAAAGCACACAAGCTGAGGGGAGAAAGCTAATAACACTCTTACCTGCTTCACCAAGTCAGCAGCAGCAAAGACAGAGGAGAGAAACAAAAGAAGCTGATATGAATGGCAACGTCAAAAAAAAATCTGCAGTATGAGACAGTATTGTGATAAAAACAGCCCTGGAGAAGAACAGATTAATGTGTCTGTATATAACAATCAGGAAATTACTGTCAGTGTATCCACTACATGTATTCTCTTTAAATATATTCATGACTAATTAATAATTAGTCAGTTAGCATGATTTAATTAGTTCAAGTAAATGAAATCATGGTTGAGATGAATATTGCTTCTATCTTAAACCAGAGGTACTGTCAGCACTACTGTCTCCACATTAACAGCACATTTACAAGAAACCCTCCAGTAACAGTTTACTCAAAGATTTTAGTTTTGGCTTCACTGAACATGATTATCGTGCTGGAGGTGATTATTTGCATTTGTTTTTAAAAACACGTTTCGACAGCTTGAAAACGTAACAATACCACACCACCATTCACCACCAGTCTACGCTCCCACGATGCCAAATAAAACTATGAAAAACTGTGATAATGAAAGCGAATGAAAACTAATGAAAGCTGTAGGTGTAATGTTCCACAATGGAAACATTTTTCAGCATTATGCAGAACACGGGGGAAAATAGAGGAGCTTCAAAGTTTGTCACCACTTTTGTGTAGGAAAGAATGCATATGTTTCCTTGATGTGATAAATATAAAAAACATAATACTTTGATAACAGTAACAGTAATATACTTTTGAAATTGTTCATGATGTTTTATGACTATAAAAGTTAACAATATGGCTTGATCACATGGGCTAAACAAAACTCCAGCCATTATGGTAAACAGCACACCTGCGACATACACATTCCAAAACAAATATTCATACCTTTAAAAGCAAGCAAGAGGTGAATATGCTAGGAAAACCCAGCCACGCTGATTGGCTTTTTAGGGTGAGCGAAACTGGGAGATTCTAATCAAGATTTCTGTTAGTCTATTAGGATTGGCATAGGTTATCATTACCTTGTGTGTCGGCATCCTAATGCATGTTTTCCTTATCGACATTTAACACATTGATAACACAGAATGGCAAAATGTCATTCTCTGGCTAAAGGTAAGCCTATATGTGTCTGGCAAACAATGCAGCTGCCTTTGAAACAATGAGCTTTATCTTGTGGTGACATATTTTGAGCCACAGTTTGGGTGGAGACTGAGGTAATTTCACTATTTTTGCATCTTGTAAACATAACTGAAGCTGTCAATTAGACCAACGTATATCAATAATTAAAGGCCTTGTTCTCTCTAATTTGCTGAGTATCCTCCATTGTCATCTATTGCACCCAATATCATAAATCACTACAGTTATTAATTGATTTCTGGATCTGTCTGAGCAGCACTAAAATGAACCTTCTGCTTCTTGCTGCGATGTTTCAAAATATCTACAGCACATATTCCTCCCTACACTGTTAATATTTTCACCCAATTGCAAATTTGGGTGGAAAAAAAACAACAAAGTTCTAATGGTAGTAAAACTGATTGGTAGAACTGAATTTGGGACCCATTCATTTAGTGAGGACGAGACGGGGCAGTTCTAGGGGCTGGCTAAGTGGGATCAGGAACACTCCTGGATCTTGGCTCTGTCACTGAAGATGAGAATTGAAGTTCTTCCTGTTGCAACACTTATTTGGAAATTTAGAGTTTAAGCAGACTAATGCTGCAGCAGCAGTAAGGTGGACAGACAGACTGATGTTGCCATGGCACTAGTGTGGCTTTAAGAAGATAGTAGTGTCACATATCTACAAGTTAGCAGCGACCTTCACTGCACAGTGCTAACTTTCTTTACATCTCCAGATGACATCTGTGCTGTGTCTTGCAGCTTCTCTGGGAATAGAGCTACTTAGAATTCAACCACAAAGAGTAAGCTATTCAAGGAAGATGAGCAAACAGACAAATGGATGAAAAGAGACCAGACATTGAGATGATCTAAGGGTGTGTACCTACAGATATGCAAATACAGATCATAGAGAAATGGGAAGGAAGAGAGGGGGAACTGATAGAGAGAGAAACAAAAAGAAGAGACACTGAGAATCTAAGCAGGTTTTTACCTGTAATGACACATACACAAGCAATGTGTGGCTGAGCAGCCTTGCTGGCAGGCTTCTCTCTCATCTGATTATCCAGCTCTGGCTGGACATGGATTACATCTGTACTAACATGCTTTTGCATGCTGCTTGCACTATAAGATTGAGTAAAACACCAAAACAAGCCTATAAAGCTTGATTTGACCTCTTCTTCTACAGCCCAAACCTCCTGACACACACTGTAAAATTAAAACTGGTCAAATAGTTTTTTTTGGTGATACATGTTGTTTTTTTTCCAATACCTACCATGCAAATGAAGGCATTATATTAATAATTTTTACTCTTGGGGGTTTATAGAATCTTTCTTTTGGGTTCAGAGCATTTCAACCAAGAAGTGTTTGGCACAACCTAGAATTCAGGCTCAGATACAAGATGAATCTGAGCAGAAACCGTAATATCACTCAGCAGCTAAAAGCAAAAAGGAGCACACTCCATTTCAGAAGGTGGCAGTACTGCCACTAAAAACTACTTTCCACTGTCAACAAAAATGAAGAAGAACACATTGGTTTGTCTGTCCCTGAATGGAACTGCTTCATGAATAACACCCAGACTGGTTCCTTGTGAATACATAGTTTTCTGAATGGCCACAGTATCCTGAGTATCTCAAGGCCTGGAACTGTTTCCCTACAGTAGGTACATACTGAATATAAATGAATGAGATATGATCATTTTTGGAAACATTAGGATAGATCTGTAGTTACTATCGGACTTTAATACGAACACATCGTCCAATAAAACAATACAAAACAAAAATGACAACACCATATATAGATCTATCTATCTGTAACCCGGTTCTATTGTTAATTATGCTGTACACGTAAAAAGAGCATTTTATGCTTTTGTCCTTAATATCCTGACATATTTGCCAGCATATCTCTGTGGTGAAACTGTAGCACCTAGAGTCAGTACTGAGAAACAGATACACCACTGCTACACAGATGTTGTAGTGCCTAATTCTCTCATGATTTGATTGGCAGGCCAGCCAGACAGCCACATGGTGCTATAATTACTGATAGCGACGCTATATGTGCAAAACAATCACAAGTCAACACAGAAATCTACATTGAGCTGAGCTGTGCCATTCATCTAAACAGAGGAAACATCTTCAGAGTTGTGCTAACATCATTCAATCACGGTGGTAATTGATGTATTTTTTTGTAGCTACAAGCGAGCTCGGGGGAAGGAGCTTTTGTCAGTGTGCTTTTTTCCTTCCTCACTGTTGCCTTTTCCTCTCACCACCTGCCACATGTTGCTCTGGCAGACAATCGACTGCACAGACGAGAGGAAGAAAGCAACGAGAGGGAAGTAAGAGAAACGCCAAGATGCGATGAGAAAAGTGAGGCACTGGGAGAAACCTAGAAAAACACAGACAGAGAGGGAGAAAGAACACTGAGACTGTGAGATGACTGAAGGCAGAGAAACTGTGAGTCAGAGTGGAGGAGGAGGAGGACTGAAGGAATAAGTAATACACATCCAAACAGAGTAAAACACACGAGGGTGAATGTGTGACAGAGTCGTGCTGGCAGCCATCCATCCACCACAGTGAGGCTGACACTAACACGTGTGTCAAGCAATTAAGACCCAGCCATAGTGGAAAAGCCATAAATCATCAGCAGACATATGAAACACCCAGAATCTACTTCATTATGTACTAGTAAATACTGATGTGCATTTACCATGCAGTCACAAGAGAGGGAAAATCTAACAAAAAAACTTGTGTGAATTTATCCAGCAAATAATAATTCACACTACACTCTAATGTATGGAAATAACATGTCTACACTGATCAGAATCACTTGTATGTGATGCCTGCATCCACTTCAGACCTTTCTAAAGATCAGTGAAGGGTTAGACAGTAGACTTCTGTTACATGTAAGTTTTGACAAGCCATATATGTCCGTTCTTTACATTCAAATAAGCCAACAGCCTCTTAACTCTAGATTTAAACTTTCCTGAGTTAAGCCTTTAAAAGAAGGTTGATTAACACCACTAGGCTGCAACATAACAGTTAATGAAATGCTGTGACTTTACTCTGACTCCTCTTTTACATTGTGGTGGGTCACATTTGTTTATGTTTGGCCCTTGATACAGTTCTTAGACTGGACACCAGCTGCCACTGCTTGTATTTCAAGTATTTATCAACCGATTAGTCTCCCAACTCAAGATCTGAGAGAAATATGTTTGAGATTCCATCTCCCCTGTTGCACTGCCCACTACACCAGAGCCCCGGGTTTGTGATATTATGTGGCCAGCGATGAGAGCTGACCCATTTGTATGTTGTGGAGTGAGCCATGGTAGGAGGAAGGGCCATTCTTCTGCCATCTGCTCCACACAGATGCCACAGTTGCCCATTTCCCCCATTGATTTTGACTGGCTGAAGGTGCAACTGCTGAGCCAGTCAAGACACAAGGAGCATTCAGGTCCTGCCAGCTCCGACTCAGCTCGGGTCCAAAAACTCTCTTGTACAAATTAGAGAGCCAAAAAGCTAGATACGTAGGTGATGGTGAAAACAAATAAAGCAATAATGAGCTGTTCAGAATACATGATAATTGGAAATACATCTGTTTGCCATTTAGCTGAACTTTCTCTTATTAAAAACATAATAATAATAAACAAAACCCAACTGACTAATTAGAAATAGGTTGCACAATTAAATGTAAATGTGTCATTATTTTGTGAAGCCAATGTGTTTGCAAGTGAGGGCAAGCATTTCAGTAGAGGGGCCTAATTAAACTGAGGTTTGTCTGCACACAGCCAATGAACCTTGATGTGTGATGCCATCTCATTAAATAACATGGATGAATGAGTAGATGGATGGGTAGATAGACAGACAAGCGCTTGGCTGATGGATGGAGGAGAAGAGTTTGAAGACACGCAAGCTCTCGGTGTCGCTGTCAAAAACAACAGTGAGACGAATAAAAATACACAGACACATAGACACACTCAGTATAACAAACAGCTGGTTAGTGACAGCAGTGTCAACCTGCCCAGCATCGTACCTCTTTATTGGACACTTCATGCGTGACCGTCGTGATGCTGCTAAGTTTGGAGCGCCCACAGACAAACAACAGGGCAAAGAAAGTTGTTTCTGTCAGTGTGTCAGAGGCGGACGGAGAGAGACGGGGCTGAGACGCCCACTGCTGTCTCTGACAAACAGATGGCTGTCAGTTCGGGGAAGAAACGACCAAACCCATGCGCTCAGTTATTAGGGTGCAGGAAATGCACTTATAATTCATGACATTGTTGAGAAAGTAATAAAACCATTTCAGTTAGTGCACCGTGTTGAGCTTATTATCAATTTATTTAAGAGTATGACAGCATAACGTGTGGCTGCCAGTGCCTGCCAGCACTCGTACAATGTTGGCACAGTAAGCTTTCACAGAATATTTTCAGACTACACGATCTGTCTTTAAGGCTAAATATGCAACTAAGAGTAGGCGCATGGCAGTCATTCAGATGTGACTCAAGAACTAACAACTAATTGGCCGACCATGACTAAAAAAACAATTTTTAATATCGATTCTTGGAGCAATACCTCATTCTAAATCTGCAGAGTTGAATCTCACCCAGAGATAAGTGGACCGTCCCACAGTTCTCACTTCCTCTCATTGTTAGCGTGCTTCCTGGCAGCCTTCTTCTTACTTAAACATACCATATGTGTCTGTTTTCACATAAGCGCACTGTTTTATCTGCATATGTACTGTAGATATGTGCATTAACCTGTCAAATATACTTTTACTGCTGCTCCGTCCGCAGCGTATTTGTCACTGCATGCATGCGTGCCTAATATATTTTTATTAGCTCCCCCAGATAATCCTGCTTCTGAGACACGAGCATAGCAGTGTTAAAGCGTCAGAGCCATCATCACCATCAGTGTCTCCAATATGCAACTGGTATTACACACAGGAGCGAGTTGTTTAAGTACCTTCCCTACCATTAACTAATTCTCAGGGTGTGTGCTTGACTGTAACTGTATGCATATGTGTGTGTGTATGACTGTGTGTGAAAGAGAGAAGTATTTCCTCCGGGGCCTCTCTGGAAGACAACAAACACTTCAAAGGATCCCTCCGCGATGCTGAGCATGATATCTGCCCGAAGACACGAGGTTTAAGCGCTGATCCGCCACTGTTTTCTTTACGATTAGCCAGGCGGCAGAGCAAAATGTCATTTAGTCTTACACTGTTCTGGTGGATTTGCAGCGCTGTTTGTCTTCTTAAATCTACAACAGAGGACTTGGCAAATGAACCCTGAGCCCTATGAATAAAACAACAGGGGAGGGGAGAGGTGGCGAGAGAAAAGCCTCACTCAGTTCAAGCATTTGAAAAACAGCTTGGTACAGAAGGCAACGTGACTGGAGCTGACAGTGCCAGCCGGCAGTCACCTGCATGGGAGAAAAAGCCTCGTCTGGCTTCGTTTAGATGGGCTTTTAGCGTTCCCTCAGCGAGGGGGCGTTTTGTCAGGTGTATTAACATGTAAAGACCTGTGTGGCTTCTACCTTGCTGCACTGGTGTGAGCAAGGACACATAGTTGTCATGTTTTGTTCTGTTCTACCATGACTGCTTTTAACAGCTCTGACCCAGAACACACAGTTGATCATTAGAGTTATTCATCAGGACTCTTGACACTTCACAACCTGCACTATTTGCAAAAGCTGTTTCCATGGCACAGTCAGGTTCCCGGAGAACAACCTAAGACAGGAGTTCTATAGGTGGGACTTCATGCTGAAGATGAAACTTCAGATCAGTTTTGCTCAGCCATTAACAAATAGACAAATGCAATCTAGAAGTGAAGGTGTATATAGTTGTTTTTTTAAGTACTAGCTTGTGGAAAAGCTAGGAAAACATCCACGTCAGCCTTTAATGTGGTGTGAATCTCAGACTCCTCACATTTTTCACACTGTATTGTGTTGTAAATTTAATTTGAAATGTCATTTTCTCCCATTGATTTACTGTTAATGAACCTAAATGAGAACATGAAAAAATCTTTTGCAGTTATATTCATCCATTCACCATAATCTATTATCCTGTTAATCTGGAGGTCTCTGAGAGGTGCGGTCCACCCTGTGGATCCCCAGTCTGTTGCAGGGCCACAGAGACAAACAACCATTCACACTCACATTCACATCAATAAGATAATTTACTTGTCTTTGTACTGTGACAGTACCCACATAATATGGGGTTTCAAATCCAGTATGTTCTTGGAAGGCGTGGTAGGTGTTTTTCTAGAATGTCTCTATGTGATGCCTGCATCCACTTCAGATCTTTCTAAAGATCAGTGTAGGACTTTCACATCAAAGTGTGCAACAAGTGACAGCATCAGTGAGGAATTCAATCTAAAGCCACTGTATCTCATGTTCTAATAACAGGTGAAAGATCAATATTATTTGCAGCTCCTACTAATAATCATTTTAATGATTAATAAGCATGGATTTCTGAAATTATTAAATGAATTGCAGAAATTCTAGAGATACAGCATCTGAATTAAGTTGGTCCAGACTCAGCATTCAGTTACTTCTAACATCTTTTGCAATATATCCTCGGTACATCACCACATTGAATTTGAAATGAAACACTCAATATGTGAGCAAAGCAAAGACTTTCAGTGTGCATTCACTGGGTTTGACAAAAATGTGGCATCAACCATTCAGCAATTACAGCCATTTTTGTAGGGGCTCATAAAAAATGGAACAAATGGCTAACAAGCAGTTACATGGCCAGAGGTATCCTGTTCTCTCTTTACTCCATGACTAATCAAGCAGATAAATGGCCTGGAGGTGGTTCTGAGTGTTATGTTTGCATTTGGTAGCTGTTTACTGGAACTCTCAACATGAAGTTATCAGAAGAGGTGTCTGTGCAAGTGAAGGAGGCATCATTAGCCAGAAAAAAACAATAAACCCATCAGAGCAAAAACATTGGGAGTAACCAATAAAGTAGAGTGAAACTTTCTTAAAAAGGAGTTCAGAAACAGCAAAAGTCCTGGAAGACCATGAAAGATAAGAGGAGTCACAGCCACAGCAGAGAGATGTTCACTGACCAAGTTTAGTGACACACCTCATGTAAAGCAGCCAATAAGTCGCTATGTTGCTGACTGATCATCTCTTTATTAACGGTGCAGATAACGACCAAACTTCACACAAACACAGAGCAGGTAGTCAAGTTTGCACGCATACAGCACATATTCATGTAATTAAATTGCAGTCTATTGTGGTTATGTAGTCCCACAGCCTGACATCTTAATTGCAATTGCAATTGGATTAATCATGCAGCCCTATTGTATACATAATGCATCATTTCTCATCATGAGTGGCTCTATTATGTGCTGTAAACAAAACACAGTTGATCTCCACGGTGTACTTTTTGTGTCACGTCATGCTTCCTGCATGCTCTATGTACACACTCTTCTCCTGCTGTGTGCTGCATGTGTGAACGCACAAGTCTGTTGAGTGTCTGGATAGTCCAGAGTGCATATGTGAAAACAGCTAAAGTCTACAGTCAAGAGATGGCTTCATTATCTGTGACACTTCATAGCCAGATTAGATTGTGAACTGATTAATTGACAAATCCTTTTAGCACTACAACTGTTACAGTGGAGTATGGCTGTTGAGGTCACAGTCATAAAACTAATCACACTGTCTGATTGAGTTCTGTGATGGCTGATATTGTCAGTTGATTGCGAGTACCTTGCACCAATTGGTCATTTTAACAGGAAAAAGCCAACACCTGCAGAATATTCCATCTCCTAATGCAGACAGAGAGGTCATTAGTCCAGGGAGACGGTTTGGCTCAGTGACATTTCAGCTGGCCCAGTCAGTCATTCCTCACTAATGAATATGTTAGTGTCTGGCCAAGAAGAGCCTGTGTAATTTTTTCCTCCTTTTATCAGAAGGATGCAGGCAGCCGTGGCATACGTTCAACACTCTGCAGGGACACACAAACAGTCTCTGCAAACAAGATGGAGTGTTTATGTATTTCCCACCTCTCTGTTAATATTCAAATATGTCTGCCCACTGGCACTCAGTGTGTACCTCTGGTGCATGAAGCACAGCTTCAGCATGATATTCAGCCTTGTGGGTATTGATGACAATTCAGTTGGCCCTCTTGACCCACTGGTTCTAATCACCATCAGAATCCACCCACTCACTATTGCTCGCCTCCTCCACTGGTGGCTACGTCACCAGTGGGCTCATTAGCGCATTGTGTCATGGGAAGCCTATTTTGCCTATGGTGGAGGTAGGTTGGTGGACATTAATTTGTCCAATACTTGTCCATATGCATTATTCAGTTGTGTAGGAGGCGTTTGGACCAAGCAAACTAAAAAAGAAAAAATGTGATTGCTTCAGCCAATCATTATATTTACATATTCACCTCTGAAATCTCATTTCTTTTGTGTTTTGTGTTATTGACTGAAGTTAGCTGTACAATAGTTTGGTTTCTTTTTTTTGTGGGATGATTTTGGTAATAAAAGTAGTTTTGCTAGTGACTAAGATGATGATCAACACTAAAAGGCGAGGGTTGGTGAAGAAACACATCCAAGCTTTAATGGATCATTAGAGGCAACTTTTGGCAGATAAAAATGTTTGGATGACATCTCAATGTGATAAACTGCCCCAGCGAGGTTTCAGATGAAGCTCTGAGGCAGACTGCCAGCAACGATAGAACGCTGGCACGTTCAAGCTAAACAAGTGTATTTAAAAGACCGGTTCAGAATACATGAATAGACATGTGGCAGTGATTCAAATGTGAATTCAACAAGTCAGTACTAATGGTGCAAGCTAATATTGTTGGCTGCTATTTGAAAAAGCTTTAAAAATCTTGTCTAAGTCAAATGTTGACTTTCGTAGCAGTTGCTTTTATCATAATGGAGCAATGCAAGCGTCCAGAGTGGCCAAGGCACATGCAATTAACAGCTTGTTCTGAGTCATGTGTGTGTATGTGAACTAAAATAATATTATAAGAAGAAATTTTAGCAGCTAACCACACAGAGAGATTATGAAACAATGGGCCCCTAGGCACTGAAGTGTGCAAGGTCCCCGACAGCAGGATAGCAACTAAGAGACAAACAAGACAAACATTTTTTCATCATTTGTCATTTTGTGTCTCTTTCAGTTTAGCATCTTTTTAGTCCTTTTATATTTCCTTGATTTTTTATACGATCTTTTACATTTGTTCTTTATAGCAGTGCTCTGTTTCTTTGTGACTTTTTGTGATTAGTTTGCAGTTTACATGTATGTAGTAGTTATTGTCGTTGTCTCTTCTGAAGTTTACATCTCTGTGTAGCTGTCTTGTGTTTCTTTGCAGATGTCTATTTGTTGCTAATGCTAACTTGTCATCACTTTGAGTCCCTTTATTGTTTGCATTTCTTTTTAATCATTTGCTCTTGGTCCATCATCTAGCCCCTTTTAGTTTTCCACCCATCAACCCTGTCTGTCTAAATTCATACCACTTCAATACATGATGTATGATGCACTGTTATGACAGGATATAATATATAAATACGTATTACATAAATGCATCTTTTTTGACCAAACAAGTACAAGTCAGAACAAACACCAGGGATATATTACAGTAAACAGACTGATTTCACTTTGACTGTCAACAAGTTTGACAGTTAGCCCAAATTGTACATTAGTCCTGCAACAACCATCTGCCAAACCAGAAATGAGGGGTACTGTAATGCAGCAGAGTGGAAGGCAATCATCGCTACATTTTATTAACAACTCCATTTAAATGGCTTAGTGGCAGCAGCAATCTGCAGAGGGCACCTTCAGCAATCAACAGCATTCGAGCACAGCTGCCATGTGAGGTGCACTATGGGTAGCGAGCAGAGCTGAACAATGTGATTAATCCCACAGGATAAGAGAAAAAGAAGAAATTCCACAGACAATCACAGTGCCACAACCTATTTGCTATGCACAGGTCTGTTTGAATAAGAGCTTCATTTAATAATAAATGACTGAGGAGAATTCTGAACAGTGGACAGAAGGTAGTGCACCTCTCTCTTTTTCTCTTTTCTGCCTGCTTTTCCTTCCTCTCTCCAGAATTGTATTTTGTGCTTGAGTGAATTAGGTGATCATTTTTTATCTTACATGCCGCGCTGGCTTCTGGAGTTTCTAGCTCCAAGGAAATTGGAGGGGAAGAAGAAGTCGAACATTTATCGCATGCCGAGGTTAATCTCCTGAAATGGTGGGATTTGGTCAGAGAGGAAGTAGAAAATCCACGCTTGCACTCGCGAGCTGCATTACAGTCACATTTCCACTGTTATTTTTTTCTCTCCCTCCCGTTCTCACTCTCTCCATCCTTCTTTCCTCATGGTAGAAGTAAAATTTGAGCTGTGGTGACAAGACGAAGTATCAATGCATAAATTAAGTCAGTCAGTGACTGTACTCATCACTCACTGTCTGATGCGCTAATAATACTGTGCTGTGTGATCATCTCTCATCGCTGCCAACACCTGTACTGTTGTGTTTTGTCTGGCAGCAGTATATGGGAAGTGTTTACTACAATGTAATGTAGACAGATAGTGATTTTGGCGAGTGCTTCTAATTGCTCCACTGCAGACTTAGGACAAAAAGGAACTGAATGCACGTGGCTTTATCATAGGCGGTAAAAGGAAAGCTAAAATCTTGGTGTTTGACCATTCAGCACGGAGAGAAACACCTTTGACTTTAGATGTGGCTTGTTGGTGGTTCATACAAACTGCAGTAGTTTATTTTGACAATGTCATGTTTAGGAGTCAACTCTGTCAGTGAGAGCTCTGCCAGACTTTCCTTTAAAAGACTTTGCTGTGACTATAATTGCAGGACTTTTGTTAAAATCATTCTGCAGCCCCAAAGCTTTCCAGCCACTTCCATCACTACTGTACAATAAGCGTTTTTACAGAGAATTGGAGAGAGCTTTCACTGTAAACACATGCTTGACTAGATGACTGCTGCTGAAAACCCCAGGAGTCTTAGATTAAGTGAATCGGGGTGGGAGATTTATACCTGCACTTTATGGCGTTTGCAAATGACTGCCTTCGTAGTGGCAGAGTAATTCCATCCTGTCATATTTGTCTTTAGAAAATGCAAGAAATTACAGTGAGTTTGCAACAGGAGACACTCTTCTCTGCCATTTTCTTACTTCCTTCTCTTCCCTTTGACTGCCCTTTTTTCCACTTCCAGGCCGCCGAGAAAAGTCGCTGATGGCAAGATTGCAGGGCCATCCATTTACAGTGTGTGGCAGGTGACAGGAAGACATGTTTCATTCTGCCTCATACCGCATGATGTGGTTCCCTGTTTCCCCCTGCCTATACCCCTACTCTGTTCTCCTCCCCTCTCTGAACTCCCCCAGCTTTCACTCTCCAGCTATCTCTTACTCTTTCTTTACCTTCCTCTATTTGACTTTCTCCCCCCACTTTCTAGAGGGGTGCCTGTCAGTGTAGCTCAACCCGTCAGCTCAAAGGACAGGGTAGGGGTAATTGGGGCAGAAGAGTGTGTGCGTGTGTCAATGTCATTGTGTGTTTGTGTGTACGTCGGTGCTTTTACAGCAGACATAACTGCTGTTCTCTTTTCCACTACTTTCTAATGAGGTGTGACTTGTGTCTTGTGGAGAGTTGGATAGATCATCATACCCCAGGACCCACCCACACCTCCCTGTGACCCTCTCTTTTCTCCTCATCTTTTCCAGTCAATTGATGCTACAGATCCATCTGTCACCTAGACAACAAGTGAAGCCTGGGCACAGCACAACAGGCAGGGTGTCACATGGCTACATCAACAACCATGGATATTCAGGAACTACTCATAAACTAATGATTAAGTACAGATTTATTAATATATCATCTCCCAGACTAGTAACTTATCATTCCACTACATTCTGAGTTATTGAGGAGGTTTTTATTAACAATTCATTATCAGGTCATTTCTCAGTAACTACATTGTTGTGAACAGTATTGTGAGTTACTGCAGTACTTCTCTCTGCAAAGCGGGAGGACTATAGGTCAAGAGCCACAGCTACCTGGGCTATGCTCCCTTACAAAAAAGTTGTATACTTAAAGTTTTTTATTCTATTCTATTATTATAGTCTTTTATTAAGTATACTAGTTTGCTTCAAGTATAGTAAGTATACTTTGTGCTATGTACTTCTAGTATACTTGCTTGTATACTTTTTTAATACTTAGACTAAATTGGCTCACTTTTTAGTTTACCCCTAAACAGTACATAAAAGGTATTCTGAAAGTTTACTTCCTCATATTTAGTTTAAAAGAAGTACACTAATAGTATACTTGAATTTATTATTTTTTCATAAGGGTTGCCAAACAGTAGCTGACCAACAACTTACATGTTGTAAAGATTTCTCTCTTTACTCTCTGGCTTTTTCCTATTTTCTCTATAATGTTCTGTTAAAAACATACTGAAATTTAAAATTATTTAAGCTCTCCAAGCCCACTAATAGTTAGCAATTCTGTTATCCTGTTAGCTTCACTTAGCTTAACTCGGTCTCTAATGGGACTGCTGTTGAGTGGAACAGATTTTAGTCTGACAGCACAAGAAGTGTAGTGTTCAACACAATAGCTTTCATTGATTTTGGACTCTCTGGCTTTGTGTCTTCTCAGAGGTCAACAACATCAGGACAGCTTTTCATTGGTCAGCGCCACTAATTATCATTAGTTGTTCCAATGAATGTCATCACATTCGTCATATATTGTAATTACACCAACAGCATTGAAATTAACTGATTTTGCCACAGGCGTTAGTGCTGTAGGATGAAGGGCTAACTGTATGTAGGATCCCCACTTGTACACCAATAAGGCAAATAATTATGACTACCTGTAAAATCCAATGCAATCCAGTTTTTAAGGTGGACTGAAAAGTGATAATTCTTGTTTATGATTGTAGTCACAGTGGTCGGAGAGTATTAGTTTAAGAGGTGGTCACAATGGTTTGGCCTCTTCATTCATTTTAAATAGGCCAAAACACGACCTCCTCTTAATATAATGCAGTGCAATATGACTTCACCACCCACTATGATTTCAATAATAAACATTTTATATCTATTCCATTCAGTTGTTTGTAAAGCATAATCTTTATAACCATATGAGTTATTGCAGAGCTGATATATAGCAGAGATACTGTCTTATAAACACTGGTGTCATAGAAATCCTTAATTCCTTACCAGACAGATACACATATTCAGTTTATTTCTGGATGTATGTGTATATACTCTGACACCACTGGTCACAGCAATGAGCATTTAGCCGGTGCCCTCCCTGTTGTTCAAACTGTCAGCCACTCTGAGAAACCACTTGCTTGCTGTGCTGGCTTGTACCTCGGCAGGCAGCCTCATTGCTCAACTACAAAAGTGCCTGTGTACAATATCTCCTCTCATTAAGTGAGCTATAATGTGTCCCCCAGGCAGGAGCCACACGTAATGCGAAGCTGTCTCATTAGCCCTGTCACGTCACTTTCATTTAGTAGCTATCCGACAGCATTACCCGCCTCTTTGAGCGCTCGGTCCCTCCCAGCCTGGTTCAGCATGTCCAATGACTTATTCCTGCTTAGCGCTTCAGATTTCCTTAACTTTCACTCATTACTGGTGTGTTATAAAAACATATTCCCCACAGAGTTCTGCCACTTTAATCTTTTGTTAAACGTGTGGGGTAGAGTTTTAATCTAATAAACCTCATTAGCAGGAAATAAGGTTTGATGAAGACGAGGGGATTTATGAGTGACCTGCTGTGACTAGCGCACAGCTAATTGCTAAAATAGCTTTGACAGGCATTCTCAGGACATATTATGGGAATACTGCTGTCACATTGTTGCTTTCAAATGGAAAGTGAGGGAAAGCTGCCTTCTGTGGACTGAAAAAAATATCACTTAGTGATTCTGAAAGTTTCTAATAGTTCATTGTTCATGTTGAGTTATTCTTGTAGTCAAATAATGCATTTGTTTTTAATTAATTTACAGTTGCAGAGCATTTACAGTTTAAGCAAATTAGTTGTAATTGCCTGTAACTGTAAAATGAATGAAAACAATATTGCACCCTCATAAGCCACAGCCACCCTCAGGTTTGAATGTTAATATTTGTCTGCAGTGCATTTGGTTCGATTCCCTTATAGCTGCTCATTCAGACAGCTACTTCAAATGCAATGGTGGAAAAAACTACTTCATGGAAACTGCTGTTTGTTCAGCCGTTCTATTGAAGAGAAAGTAAGGAGTTGGAGACCAAAAAGCAGATGAGAGGAAAAGATGCCCTGAGTGGCAGGTTGGAAGCATTCATCTAAATCAAAGGAGGAAATTCAAGATGAAAATGGTCACCAGGGTGATGGCAGTGGGCTGGATATTGATTTGTCCTCGCAGACATCATTTACACAAACTGAGGGAAATCCCTGGAGGTGGTGATTACTGCTGAGCACATGTCAGCAGGCCCATTAGGGAGCACGACTGGCCCAGGACTAAACAGAAACCAGAACAGAATTGTTCTCACATTCTCATGGGGGAAACAATGCAATGCAGAAAACGTTGACAGAAAAATCCTTGATCGCTCACATTAGCTGTCCAATGAGAGACTGTATGTAAGAGAAGGTTATGTGTTTCTTCTTTTTATTAAAGAGGGGGTTTGTTTGGGAAATTGGGGAAGCTGACATAACCTATGATGACTTTAATGTATGTGATGGGAACCACTTCTGCACTTTGCCAAACTGTACATTGCTTTGACTGTCTGATAACTGAATTTCTCACAACATAACCACAGCAATAATCAATAAATCTTTTAAATGGGTAAACTTTAGCATTAGCAAACATAGATGATGAGCTGCTGTATCTTTATGTAGATATTATATTAAAACAGCAGTTGTTTCCAGCTAGAACAGTCATTTATTACATCACCAGTGTCTGCATGTCACACTGTCTACATTTCTGATCAATTTGCTCTTGTTTGCACACAGAATGTTAGAATGCAGATTCCTGACATTAGCTACAGGAAGTGACCAAATTATGTATTCAAGTTTTGCCTAAATAGAGTCTAAAACATATATAATTTTACCACAAATTTCAGATTTAAATTAAAATGTTCTCATTGGTTCCATTGCTAGTTTCAGGGTAATAACACAGGTAATAATGTTAGGCAGAGGCATTATATTATACTTCCCCACATTAAAAAATGTTCCTTAATTTGACCCAGAAACACTGAATTAATGCCTCAGAAAGGATTCATTGTGTGTGTACTTGTGCCACTGTGTCTGCAGTGATCATCTTTCTTCCAAAATACAATCACTATGGGACCGTTTGTAACTACAAATGGCAAGTTAATGCTGACAAATCTCTCGGGCTCTTTGAAAACACATTATGTGCAGTTCACTACTATCATTTTTGATTGACAACAAGCCAAGCAAACATTCAAGGAACAGCAGGCTGTGTGTGATACTGCTGACTATACAAACTTGCTGTTTAAGTCTGGCTCCCCCTCACTAAGCTGAGCACTATTTGTCCTTTCAGCTCTCCTTCGCTCCCTCTTTCTGTCTGCCATTTCTCCCGATCGTCTTTCTCCTTCTCTCCCCGTTGTCCTACTTCATTTGATCTCACTTTCCATCCCTCCTGACCTCTCCCCTACCTTTTCATTCCTTTCTCCCTTCTCTGTCCAAAGCTGAGACAAATTAAACGAGTCCCCCTGTAATGGTGAAAACACAAGCCTCTGGCAGTGCTCTATTAACCAGGGTGCTTATTTGTTAACAGACTGGATTAATGTGCTGTGCTTGGTATGGGAGGCCACCTGCTCAGGAAGTGAAGGGTATTCACAGACTCACCGGGCCACTCACTAATCTGCCCCCAAGGATGATTGCACGTTTCTGTGGCATGATAAGGCAGCCCCCCTCCCCCTTCTTCTCTCCACACCTCCCTCTCTCTCCAGGAATATCAGTGAATGGTCAATTTCATCTTTTGAGATACTCCTGAGGATCCTTCACTCCTCGGGCCTAGTTGACTGACCAGCATGCTAATGCAACTGATGTGTCAGCTGAGGCTCCTCTGTACTCTTAGAGATTATAAGATTATACTACCACATGCATCAAACACGCAAAAGTGCTCATATGTATAAAGTAGAATAATTACCCGGGCATGTGCAATTCCTCTGTTGATTTGAAACTGAGATCTGCACAGTTCTGATAGCTGTTCTGCATTGTAGGCCTAACTAGGAAGGGTCTTGTATACTATATTGTGCCAGTGTGGGGCAGGTGCAGCCTTATGGCCACTGACTGTTTCTGAAACTCAGATGACCTACACTCAATCACAGGCTCAATATTAAACGTGCATAACACCTACAACAATTCACAAAGGGCCACAGAGTCATGATACTGCAGAAACCTGGCTACTAGTCACTGTGAAAACAACCTTGCAGCTGGCATCATGGGTAGAGCTGGACCTCTACTGATCAGTCCTGGGTCCAGTACTAGTGACTGCAGTAAGGGGAGAAGGTGTTAACATAAAGCCTCCATGGGTCAAATTGCCACATGCATTTTCAGCTGTGCTTTATGCATTTATTTAGCCTTGAATGCAGGGCTGTCTACATGGTCTAGGACCCATCATCTACCAACTTACATGCAGCTACAGTGAATATACCCAGTTCCAATTAAGACCAGTATAAACAATGCTCCCATTATAGAATAATGCATAATTCATGTAAGTTTGTTGTAATTTATTTAAACAAAACCAGATGACATGAAGTAAACCTAATGTAGGGCTTTTTGGGCCCCATGGGATCTGGGGCATCAGGACACGTCTCTTGTGTTTGCAGATTTCTCTCTAAGCACTTCTTTCCTCATAATTATTAAAATACAAACATTGAAAATGCATTATTTTCTGTGGATAACATAGTTTCTGCTCCAACACCCAGGCTACATATAAACACTTTTATGAATCAGTATCATATTCTATCAATCGAGATAGAGGAGGGCTATTTATTACAGATTAAGTTAGGCTATGAGGCCAATAAAATACTCACTCGACGCACATTTTGCAAAATGAGATTTTCAGCAGGCAGCAGTAACAACAAACTGACTAGAAGTACACACACATTGATTTCTAGAGATTCATCAATAGAATTATGACTTTGTAATGAGTTGAAATGAATGCCACATAACGTTCTGTAAGTGAACTGGTTTTCACTGTGATTAATTGCCAGTGTGATTCAAAGAGCTCACATCTCTCCAGAACAATAAAACACATTGAATTGTGTTGAACAGAAAAAATGCATCAGTGTTGTGCAGCATTGACTCACGCTCCACAGGTTTCTAAGATGAAATATAGTCTTAGGCAGAGGTTATTCTACTGATGCATTGGATGGTGTCCACGGCAACCTTGTAAAGATGCATTTGTGTTAATCATAGTATCATCCAATGTGTTAACAAACAGAAGCAGCTTCCTTGAATTGCAGGGGCCTGGAGGGTTTGCAGTCTGCAGGAGGTGCCAGTGGGTTGAGGTTTGGGCCCATTTTGGCAACACACACATACATACACACACTCAGAGGAGATGCCACGCGCTGTCAGGCACCCCGGAGCAGTGCTGCGTGTACCATGTCAGGGAGGAGAAATGATCTGTGAATCCTGGGGGAGCAGTCGACTAATGTGCGCTGAGATCTGTGTCCCTGTACAACCTGGATAAATGGCATAAACGGTTTCTCTCCTCTGTTCGTGTGTCTTTTGCTTTCCTCCCACATCTCATTGTCCCATCAAATCAGAAAAAAGGAAAGCCACAGCATTATTCAGACTGACCACAGGCCTACCCAGTTTTCTATAGTCACTGTGATATTACACAGACAACTAAAAGACGCTAGCAGAATGTAGATGTACAAAACCATTTGATAGAATTAACGGCAGCACAGCAACTAGCAGGCTAAGACTAAACATATCAACAGTTCAGCAAGAAAAGGGTCAGACTGGGATTGGCTTTATTTTGGTGATACAGATCCTAGATCAGTATTGGGCCAGCTCAACATTAGGTTCTTCAGACTTCATTGCCAGCTTTGCATTACGTGAGGTTAAATTAGTTGTAGTAGTTGCTGATGATGGTATGTGTTATTCAGGTCTATACTGTACAATCTCTCAGGCCTTTGTTTATGAACGCTTCTTTTGTTGTTTTTCATATCACTTTACTAGATCTGAGATACTGTAGGATCATGGAGAATTCAGATCACAAACAAAACTAAGTACCACAGCATATCCATTTTTATGGGCCAGCCCAGATGGTTTTCCTGCCTGTGCTACAGAGCTGGACTTTCTGCGTTTTCTCAGATGAGCTGCTAAAAAAAATGGCTGTGTTTTTTATGCTGCATTTATCCAGATATGATTTCAAAACCGTTCTCATTGTGAAAATCACTTTGGTAATTACAAGTTTGCTAAAGCAATCCCACAAACAGCAGGTGTCCAATCACAGCCTGCCAACCATAAGTAGTAAGAGAGTATACATTATATATGGAAAAAGCCTCTTTCAATATTATAACACCCACAGTGTGGTGTTCACTCTCAGGAGCAGGTCCTGATGCCATCAGGGGTCAGTAAAATATTTGCAACTTCTGATTTGGGGAAATCCAACAAAACACAACTAGTAGCATTACCTTAAAATATAAGGTATCATGATTCTACTTACTTGGTTATCAATGATTTATATAATGAAATGTGTATTTAAGTAGCATAAAACAAAACCTCTCCTTAGGTCCAGTCATCAGATGTTGTGCGCATGCGCGAGCCTTGGAGCAGCCTTTTCAGTCGCTCTCTCCTGTGATGTCTTTTGGCCACCACTTCTGTACTGACTTTCTCAGCAGAGCAGGTGAGGAGAGAGCTGAACAGGCTCCACACCACAAAGGCTGCAGGGCCAGATGGAGTCAGCCCAAAGGTGCTGAAGGTCTGTGCCCCTTAGCTATGTGGTGTACTACGGCACGTCTTCAACCTGAGCCTGCATCTGCACAGGGTCCCACAGGAGTGGAAAAAAATCATGTCTGGTGCCACTTCAGAAGAGGTCACGACCCAGTGTCCTTAATGACTACAGACCAATGGCCTTAACATCTCACATCATGAAGGTTTTCAAGAGACTGGTCCTGGAGTCCCTAAGACCTGTGGTCAAACTCTCACTGGACCCCCTCCAGTTTGCATATCAGCTTCAAATTGGAGTGGATGATGCCATCATCCACATGTTGCACCGCACCTACTCCCACCTGGACAAACCAGGGGGCTCCCTGGTTGTGTTTTTTGATTTCTCAAGTGCATTTAACACCATCCAGCCTGCACTGCTGGGCAAGAAATAAAAAAAAAATTTAAGTAGATACCTCTATGGTTCGGTGGATCATGGACTACCTCACTGACTGCTCCCAGTATGTCCACCTGCAGAACTGTGTGTCTGACACTGTGGTCTGCACCACAGAAGCTCCTTAGAGGACAGTTCTGTCTCCCTTCCTCTTCACCCTTTACACCTCAGACTTGAGTACAACTCAGAGTCCTGCCACCTTCAGAAGTTCTCTGATGACTCTGCTGTTGTAGGATGTATTCAGGGTGGAGACATCACGGAGTACCAGAGAGTGGTGGACAGTTTTGTGGTGTGGGCTGAACCATCTCCAGCTCAACATCAATAAAACAAAAGAACTGGTTGTGGACTTCACCAAGTCCAGAACTCCTGCCACCCCTCTCTCTATACAGAGGGAGCAGGTGGAGATGGTACCAGAATACAAATACCTGGGAGTCCACCTGGACAATAAACTGGACTGGACACCACAGTCTGCAGCGACCTACAAAAAAGCAGACTGTATTTTTTGAGGAGGCTCAGGTCTTTCAATGTCTGCAGCATGAGTTTGTGGTGGCCAGTGTCATCTTTTATGCTGTGATCTGCTGGGAGAGAGAAGGATGTTGTCCAAACTCCTTTCAATTCTTGACAATCCCTCCTACCCACTACACAGTTACTGACTGGACAGAGGAGCATGTTCAGTCAGAGACTGATCAATGTCAGTGCTCCACAGAGCTCCACAGGAGATCCTTCCTCCCAGTGGCCATCAGACTGTACAACTCCTCCACCTACTG
>OMLM01012407.1:8552-25848 GCA_900302695.1 Helostoma temminkii
CTTCAGTTGAATTCTTCATCCTGTTCATCAGTTCACATTTTGTCCTCCCTTCAGTCAGACTGCAGCACAGCACAGCAAGCAGAAATAGCACAAGTATCTTCATCTTGACTCCAACTGTTGTCTCTGACTCTGGAAACATGATAATATGATATATACTATATATATGTACTGTCTGTAGAGCCACAGGTAGCAAATCAGACACAGAATACCACAAACAAGAGTCCAGAGGTCAAAAATCTACGTCACATCTGACACTTGTGGCACAACAAGTTTGTGAGCATTTAGAAGGTCAAGGCATGAAGAAAGGTTAAATTCTATGGTTTAAAACAACTGTGACTCAGCACTGGCAATATGGTGTGAGTTAAATGTAAGTGTTAGCATCCACAGTGCAGAAGTTATACTGAATACAATGTACAAATGAGAGACAAAGTCAATATTACCTGCTCTTTGTGTAAATGTCTCATCTCTTGGTCCATGCTGATAAAACTCTGGTATAAATGTGTAAAGGAAAAGATTTGTGTTTCTTATTACTGTATATCTCAGCACAGAAAGGCCTCCTACTGTATTTTTCAGTAACAGGTCTGGAGACAGAGTAACGCTGCTGTGTGTGGTTGCCACATACTCACATTCTCTGCAGTTTTATGTTGAGAAACATTATTGTTAAGTCATTCAACAGTGGGCGGCACGGTGGTGCAGTGGTTAGCGCTGTCGCCTTTACAGCAAGAAGGTCCTGGGTTTGATTCCTGGGGTTGGCTAGAGTCTTTCTGTGTGGAGTCTGCATGTTCTCCCTGTGTTTGAGTGGGTTCTCTCCAGGCACTCCGGCTTCCACCCACAGTCCAAAGACATGCGATGGACTGGCAACCTGTCCAAGGTGTACCCTGCCTCTCCTGTATGACAGCTGGGATAGGCTCCAGCACACCTGTGACCCCTATGAGGACTAAGCAGTTCAGAAGATGGATGGATGTTCAACTGTGCAGTCTTTCCACAGTTATGAGCCTCACCACATCCTAATTTCTGAAAGAATCAGCAGAACTTTCTGGCTTGAGAGAAGCTTTGGTGAAAACTAACCCCAGTTATCATCTGTCATGGATTATATACACCTGTAAAGCAGAGAGTTCATGCAGGAAGGTCAATCCACATCCCTGAGTTGAAGCTGTTCTGTAGAAGTAATGGCTAAAATCGCTCCAATGTAAAACAGCTTCAGAGACGATTGTCCCACTGTTGAATTGTAGCCGAAAACGTTTAGCAATAACTAAAACAATCACCCTTATGGAGGAGGGATGTTATGTTTGACTGCACTAGCTTGATGTACCTGAACTGCACTGTGTGTGACTTATCTTATTGGATACAGACTGTAATGTTTGAGAAGTTAGAAATCACTATGCTGTATAATTTGTGGTTTTATTTTAGTTTTAATGATAAAAATAAACCAGTAAGCAACAGTCTGGGATTAAAAATGGAACTTTGGCAGATTGGACAAAACAAGCTTGTGTACTTTTTTGCTACTGTACTTTTTCTGCAGCCATTTTGTTTATATATTAGGGTTGTTTATATATATTGTAAAGTTTGAGATGTGTTATGTTTTTTTCTCATCATCAAGAATCTATTTGCATTTTGTGTCTTCATCAACAGTTTACAACAGTAACTTTATCACAGATACAAAAAAAAAAACAACAGCAGCTGAAACATGCTTCACTTTATTATGGTCACTAATCACTTGCTGTTCATTTGAGAGAATATTAAACATTCAGATGACGTTATGACACTAAATGAATTAAGATGATGAACATTCAGAGAAGTAGGAAGAGGCTCGTGTATCTTCACACGTCTCCTCTGAGATCCTGCAAACAAACAGAAGAACTATGTTACATGTTGTTTTTTGTTAATTAATAATTACCTGGTTAAATCTGATTTAATTCATTATTTATTGCATTAAAAAAAGCAGATAATGGAAGGCAGAACATGAGAATCAACAGATTAACTTACACTCCCTCTAACACCTCCCAGAACTGTGCTGTTCTGTCACTGTGGAAATACATGACAAATATATTCAATCAGAATATGAATTGAAATATACAGTATTTATTTCCTCTTGTTTCCTCACTGACCCTCAAGTATTAGCAAAACTTTAAAAAATGCAAAACACACACTGCACCGTCACTGACTAAGGTGTGACCAGAAGTGCAGCATGCTTCAAATTTCAAGCTCACAAAGGGTAGTTTCTTAAGTTTTTATTAATTTAAATGCATGTATAGTGAATTTTCTGTGCTGTCTTTTGACATTTGTTGCATCCCGTGCCTGCACAGACAAGACATTTAAAACCGAACTTACCCAAGAACGGGGATGATGGTCAACAGACAACTGACATCATCACTTGTGTCATCGTCTAGCAAGTCTGGAAACAGAACAAGATGATGATACAATTAAAAATACAGTAACAGTTTACTCGGGACAGAGTTTACTACATACAAAACACTGAAACTCACTGCTGCAGGGTATCCCACAGACATTGACAGATGGAGTTACACTGTCATTGCAGGCGAGGCAACTGCTGAGCTGGAAAATACCATACAGAGTGCAGTTCCCTGCAGTTCGGGTCGGTGCTGGAGGCCCCTTGTCATGGCGTCGATCTCGAACATGAGGCTGGTTTGTCTGCTCCTCATCTTCCTCACTGTCATCATCATCATCATCATCATCATCTTCTGAGCTTTTATGATTGTCTTTAGTCTGCTCCTCATTCTCATCACCGTCCTCTACAGAGCTTTTGCGATGGTCTTCAGTTTGCTCCTCATGCTCCTGACTCTCATCTTCGTCCTCCTCAAAGCTTTTGTAACGACCTGCTTGCTCAGCGCTGCCATATGCTTCCTTCCCAGTCAGCTTCTTTACTGCACTGGTGTTAAAACCTGATCCCAGCTCCGCGTGACAGACAACTGAAGGCAGGAGAGAAAAGAGAGAGCTACAAACATCATACTTTTTGATCCACTCTTCTAGAAATCTCTCTGATTTTCTACATATATTAACAAATCCTTTTCTGTCCTCTAATCTTTCCTCTGATTCCCCCCTCAGCCCCATCTTTTACTGAGCATATTCATTATCCCCAAAGAAATGCAGCTTGCACACTATATGACCTTGATTCTAAATTACTGTTGTGGCAATGCTGTAATGATCATCTGTATTTGTTTCTTAGTCTCTTTATCAGAATACAGAACATATAGTGAATGCGTACACAGTATTAAAAACACAAAAACATCTTCTGTAGCTAAAGTGACAAATGTTTAGTCTGATTTACTGTAGCTGTAGTTATCTAGTTTAGCTTGATGTCTCCAGGACACGTATATATGTGCACAATAACATTGCCAAGAAAATAAAACAAAGTCATAAAGCTGGGAGCATGATTGGTTTTTACCAATATGTAGACGACAGCATCATCAAACTTCACATCACATGATACATATTCAAACCAAGATTCCCAACTATCGTCAAACATACACAGTATGTACTGTATAATTTCATCGAAGGTAGACTGTAATGGAACAGTAACAACAAGCACTTACGCTTGGCCACTATGTCTTCCACAGTCAGTCCACTTGGCTTTGCCTGCACCGTCAGGTCACCAGTCACATTTTTCAGCTGGTCCCTCAGTTCACATTTCGACACAATCGTCCCTTCAGCCAAACTGCAGCCCAGCACAGCCAGCAGAAACGCCACAAGCATCTTCATCCTGACTCCAGCTATGTCACCGACTCAGAAAACAGCACGGTACCGTATATATACTGTCTGCAGAACCACAGGTAACGAATGACAGACAACTTACACCTTTCGTTCTTCTCAGATAAAGACCACTCCCTTGGTTCCTAAACACAGAAGTCTGCACATGAACAATGTTGTGTCACATGTTGACGTTTAGCTTTGGGTTTCAGAGCTTCAAAGATGTCAGAGTAGTAAAATGATCTGTGCACCTGAAAACATCTTCCCGTATTTACTGGCTGGACCTTCGTCCTTTTGAAAAGAATGAGTCATGGGATGAAACCAAGATAACTGTCTCCGCTCACGTCACTAGAAAACATTGATAGTTTCAGGGGATTTGATATTGACACAGTGTGACAGCAGTGAATACAGTACAGAGTGTGTATTGTGATGCTGTTCTGAACACAGATATCATTTTTCATCTAACTAAAGCATGATCAAGAGAAGAACAGAGAACAAATGAGAAAGAACAGAGCTGGTGACACATTATTTCAGTTATGCAGAAGTAGTTCCAGTGTCAATTATTTGTTCATCATAACATCCAGGTTGAACACAAAAGTGTAAAATCATTGTATTCAAAGGAAAGTGAGAAAAAGTGATGGTGTAGAGCAGATGATTTCACTTGAACAGCATCAGTGCAGTAAAAACCAATGGACCAAAACAACAGCCAAAAAGGCTGTTTAACGTTAAACAGCTCTGAGCTCTCATAGCATGGACTCTACAACAAGGTGTGAGCTCGTATTTGGCGTAGACACGTCAGCAGCATGTCCTTAAAGTCCTGTAGGGACAAGGCGGGGATTCCATGGATCAGACTTGTTTAACCAGACACTTCCACAGATACTCAGGGAAAATGTTCCCGAAAGTATTTCTGAACAAAAATTCCTACGGTGGCAGGGTGTGTTATCCTGCTGACACCAGAAAATACCATTGCATGAAAGGGTGAATTTATCTGCAGCAGTGTTTAAGTAAAACATCTAGATCCAAGTTTTCCCAGCAGCAATGCACAGGGCATCACACTGCCATCCACAGTATTTTCCCCATGTAAACTAAACTGACACTTGGCTGTCCATGTGATGTAAAAGAAAATATGATTGATCAGATCAAGCCACTTTATTCCAGAGTCTCACTAAACAGATTTTTTTATTGGGATTGTTAATAATCATCCAAAGGGCAAGAGAAACTGCAGAATTGTTTTCAAGGTTCAGTTTGCAGCATGTTTTTAGACATAAGTTGCCATATAGTGTAATTTATTTTACGTCTCTGTTACTCAAGAAATACTAAAGAAAGTGAGAATATATTGTGTTATTAAGCAAACTTATCATCCTGAACAATATGTCACCCGTCTGTGCTCAGTTCACGTTTGGTTTTCTGCCCTTACGACTTTTTAATTCAGTTCCTGAGGAGGGAACTGGACCAAGTTGAGAATGAAATACATGTTTTTTTTATTGTGCTTTTTTATCACGAGCTCCAAGTTTTTAAGAAACTTGATGATAAGAACTATATTCTGTTTGATATGCCAGATGACTGCAGAGTCAGTTTTGTTGACATATAAAACATCTATAGATATTGTTATCGCATCAATATAGTTTAGTCCTTCAGCCAGACTGAAACCCAGCATTGCCAGTAGAAACTCCACAAGTGTTTTCATCAGAGACTAACTATGGCCTGTCTCTAAAAACATCCGTGGTGTGATCTATACACTGTCTGCAGAGCCAAAGGTAGCAAATCAGAGACGACGTACATCGTGTGCTTTGTTCCAGACAAAAGTCTGGCAGTAAAAATCCTGTGTCACTGTCTGACGTCACATCTGTTATTTATAGATGTGACACAACAGGTTTGTCAGCATTATACATGTCTTCTCACGTTTAAAGGTGACGCTTAAAAAAGCTTGGTCATTAAACCATAAAGTGAAAAGCTTTTTCCTCGTGACATGAGGTATTTATATTTTGATGGTTTTATGGCTTTATGGTTTTGAAGGATTATGTGTCAGCAGCTGTATGTTAATATATAAGTGTTCGCAGCCTTAGTACATAAACTGTTAAATCCAAGCAAAGAAGGAAGAAAAGCACAAACGAGAGACAACGTAAAACATTTTTACTTTGAATCTTTGAATCTTTATTCACTAGCTTGATGCACATTGATTTACTTTTTTATGCTGGTAATACCATCTTTGCCTCCTCTGGATTAGAGGTTTTAAATGCCAGGAGTATGAAATGCATGGACATCAGAAGAGTACAAACCACTGGCATCCCACACCCAAGATTTTTCCTCTGATCTTCTTACTCAAACACTAAAAATGAAATGGATTCATATACAGATATCCCTCCTGGTTTGTTTTCACATCTCTGTTGTAAAAATGATCTTTATCTCAATATTTCCTGATAAAATAAACAAACTAAGTCATTAATATGAAAACAACAAAACAAATGAACAAAACAAACCTAAACAAACATATTCAGTGTTAAGTCTTATTCAGATTTTAACTCATTTAATCAACAAAACTGTCATAACAATCTCTTGGTCCAGGTTGATAAAACAAAGGTAGAAATGTGTAAAGAAAAAAATGAATGGGCGAAAGTAAAGTTGCTTTCTGCTGTCAACATGTTAAACTGTTACACTAAAAGTTACTACTGTAAATCTCAGAAGAGAAAGGCCCCTTTGTCTAATTTTTACTTTTACGTGACAGGCCTGAAAGGCCAGTGAATCGTCTGACTCTTTTGCAGTGAAGCCATGATGTCGTCACGTGCAAAAGTTTGTGTCTCCTCTTTTAATTCAGGTTTTTCTGTGTGTAAAAACATAATAAAAAACATCTGATCATAACGAGTCTTAGTGTTAGGAAAACACAACCTCAGCAAACAAAAACATATAACTTCTTTAACGTGCCATTACAAAAATGAAGCCAAAAAAAACAACAAAAAAATCCCAACATGCTCTATGGTACAGGCACATATATTTGTCAAAGCTTGCTTACTTAGACAACTGATTTCTCCCTTGTTAGATCTCAGTGCTGCTTTTGACTCCATAGATCACAATATTTCATCACACAGACTGGAACAAATGTGTTTTATCAATATTCCTCAGGGGGAGGAAGGAAGTTCTAGAGCTTTATTTTATATAAGAGTTAAAGGAGGCATCTAGGTCAAAAGTAACTCAGAGATTTCTAACAGTGGTACTTGAGGCCAGTGCTATGTCATTTAGAGTAACTATATGATTAGAGATCATATCTCTGAGGTTTCTGGGCCCAAATAGAACAGCCTTTGTCTTTGACTAATCGATTGTTTTCATACTGATGATGGCATCTGCCCCTGTTTCTTGCAGATGTTGGAACACTGAGTTACTAGTTGTGTTGACTTTAGGTGTTGCTACTTGTCTAGTAACATTTAACAACAGGTCCTTGTTCTCATGGATGGTTGTCAACTTCAGGAGAGCACAGAAAGACCATGCGCAAAATTCCTCGGTGTCCACCTGGAGGAGAACCTGAGCTGATCCCTGAACACCCACTCCGTTGCCAAGAAGGCCGAACAGCACCCCTACTTTCTGAGGAGGCTGAGGAAAGCTCATCTCCCACCACCCCTCTCACCCCATTTTACAGGGGCACCATAGAGAGCATCCTGAGCAGCTGCATCACTGCCTGGTGTGGGAACTGCACTGTATCTGGCTGTAAGACCCCACAGCGCATAGAAAGAACGGCTCAGAAGATCATTGGAAACTCCCTTCTATCCGTCACAGACATCTACGCCAAATGCTGCATTCACAAAGCCACCAGCGTTGTGGAGGATCAAACACACCCCTCACACACTTTCAGTTTATGCAATAGTTTTTTCTTTACACATCAGTGGTCAGCGCTGCAATGTCTTTGTCCTGTGTCTTGCACATGCATCTGTGCACTTTATGTAGTCAGGGCTTTTTCTGTTTTTCGTCAGTTACATCCCTTTTATGAGTTATGGTGCTTGTATAATTTTTTTCTAGAAATATGTCATTATCATTGTGTTGTGTTCCTTCATTGTAGCACCATGATCCCAGAGGAACATTGTTTCATTCTCTACATGACTGTATAGGATTGAGATGACGAAAAAGAGCCTTGAACCTGTAAAAGTTGTGTTTTTAATAGGTTTTTAAAGAAGACATAACATTTCTGTAGTCCAATCTGCTAAAGAAAAAAATGTCATATGTGAACACAAATTCTGGTGATATTTTTCAAATGAAAAGGCTGATATTGCAATGGGCCTGACCTGACTGCTAAACCTGAGGTTTGTATCTAATTTGAGCTGACACTCTAAGATTAAGACCTCAGATGTTTATTCATTATTTCTCTCTCTTTCTTCGGGTCAAAGCAATAAATTCTGTTTTGTCATTATTAGTTTTAGAAAACTTTGAAACATCCAAACATTGATTTGTTTAATATACTGCAGCAAGGAATTCAATAGATGATAATCATTTGTTTAAATTGCTACATAGATCTGTGTGTCATCAGCATAACTCTGATATGGTAAAAAGAAGAGAACCTAAAATTGAGCCATGGGGTACACAATAGGTCAGCTCTGCTTTATATGGCAAATGGTTCTTGGCAATGGTTATCGCAAGGAGCAGATGAGGAACAACGGACTGGAATGTAGCAGGGAGTGAAAGGCCAACAACAATCTGACAGCTAGTGATTATGGCAGAAGGACTTATATACTGAGTTAATTGCTGAGTGGCAGCAGTTGGCAAGGGTGAGGTTTGTGGGTGTATGTGTGGCAGGTACCATGGCATGGCTGCTGACATGCTCACGAGTGTCTGAATGTATGAACTTGAGACAGAACATGGAGTTGAACTCTGCTGCTGTCCACAACATGCTTTGACTGTTTTCCATTTCTCTACGTAAATATAGTGTTTCCTTTATTCACAAGTTACATCTTGATAAAATCCTTTAATCACAATTTTCCAACAAAACATTTTTGTGACTGCAGTTTAGTTACATGTGAGCATCTTAGGAGATGGAAAAAGTATAACATAGTATTTTAAAAAAGACCCACATGGATAATTATTTCAGTGATTCAGATTGCTGATTTATCCCTGTTTAATATTAGTTTGACAAAATATGTGAAACCCAGTGTATCAAGCTATAATTATTTATTAAATGCAGTACCTATGTGATTAGAAACATGGATGACAAGATGTTCTTGTCCCTGGTCAGAAAGCTTACATTTTTATGGATCTTGGGCAATACTGTCAGTACTCTGACCATGAAGTTCATGAATCATAAATGTTTACTGCTATACTACTACACAAGTGCTTTAAACTCATTTATGTTGTTACCTACTGTGTCCCCTGGAATTCTAGGAAGTGTTTTGAAGGCAAGGACATTTAAGTTTCATTCCCTTCCCCACCCCAGTAATATTTAAAGAGTTCCTTACATGATTGAGGTCAGTTAACTGTGCAGCTACATAGTGTCTCTAAATTGTGTGTTGCTGAAATGTTAATTTAAAAATAGACTTTTAAAAAAAATGTTCATAGGTCATCAGCTCTCACACGGTGAAACTTTATCAGCAGTGCCATAAATCAGATTTTATTGTAGATTACAATTCACAACAGCAAGTGCAACATACACTTTATTATTGTCATTTATCACTGGCTGCTCAGAAGAAGATTGAATGCTCAAGTGATGGTATCACACTAAATTAATAAAAGTTATCAGCAGTGGTTTGCAGAGGCTTGTGTATCTTCACATCTGTCCTCTGAGATTGCCCCAGTCCTGCAAATAATCAGAAGAGCTCAACATTACCTGAGGTATTTTTGAAGTAAGCCGTTAAGTAAACTGACTGAATTAGTTATATGAGTTAACTGTAGAAATCATATGGATTTTATTATTTATTGCTTTTGAAAGATTTTCAAAAGCATAACCTGCAAATTATCAGCTCAACTTACACTCTTCCTTGCTTTCCTCGTCTCTCTTCACCGTATCTGTCACTGTCGAAATGTATGAAAAGTATATTAATTACTTGAATTTAGAGTGTTAATAGAAATATATTTAATGCACAACATTTTAATTACAGTTTAGTGTACCACTGAATCACAGAAGGAAAAAAATGATTCTCTCTGTGGATCCTTTCTCCTTGTTTCTTGTCTGACTCTAAACTATTAACTTATGAAGTGTGATTTTAGTGCAGCATGCTTTAAGCTCATAGAAGACAAAGCAGCAGCAGATTTTCTGACAAGTTTCTTTTGAAATCTAAAATTTTTCCTGTCTAATGTACTTAAAATTTATTTTTTAATTTTGTAGCATTATTCCACGTATAAAGTATCATGCTGTTCTCATGCTCCAGGTGCTACTCATATGTTTTATATAATTAATTTGTATCTTGCTTGATTGGCGTTCCTTTTATATGACAAGAAATAGTAAAAAATAAACAAACATACCCAAGATTGCTGATTATTGTCAATAGGCAAGTGATGTCATCCTGTATGTTGTCATCAATCAAGTCTGGAAACAAAACAAGTAGACTGTTTGTGGAAGATGCAAATTGAAAATAATTTAACTGGACTAATAATCCCGATGGGACACCGACAACATCATGCATGTAAAACAAACACAAACTGAAACTCACTGCTGCAGGGTATCCCACACACATTGGCTGTTGGAGTTACACTGTCGTTGCAAGCCTGGCAACTGCTGAGCTGGAAAATGCCATACAGCGTGCAGTTCTGAGTGGGTGGTGAAGGCCAGGTTGATGATAAAGGCCTCCTGCTGTGGCGCCGATGTCGAACATGGCTATTTCCCTCTTCCCCATGACTGCCTTCTTTTCTTTCTTGATGTTTCTCATCAGTGGTGTTCAAACCTGATGCCAGTTCTGCCTGACAAGCAACTGAAGTGCAGTTCTGTACATGACTGATAGGTAATAAAGGCCGAGTTTGCCATGAACGCCTTTTGTCATTCCGCCGATCCCGATGACGGGACAGCCTTGACATTGATGGACCACTGCTGTCTCCACTGTGACCGCCTTTCTTTCTATGGCTTTCTTGATGGTTCTCAGCAGTGGTGTTCAAACCTGACACCGGTTTTGCCTGACAGTCAGCTGAAGTACAATTCTGTGCAGGAGGCTGGGTTGGCGATGAAGGCCTCTTGACGTGGCGTCGCTGACGAGCATGGTGGTTCCTGTCTGCATTGTGATCACCTTCCTTTCCATGGCCCCTCTTGTCTGCACTGTGGTCACCTTTCTTTCCATGGCTTTCTTGATGGTTCTCAGCAGTGGTGTTTAAACCTGATGCCAACCCATCCTGACAGTCAGCTGAGGTGCAGTTCTGTGCAGGAGGCTGGATTGGCGGTGAGGGCCTCTTGACGTGGCGTCGCTGACGAGCATGGTGGTTCCTGTCTGCATCGTGATCGCCTTTCTTTCCATGGCTTTCTTGATGGTTCTCAGCAGTGGTGTTTAAACCTGATGCCAACCCATCCTGACAGTCAGCTGAGGTGCAGTTCTGTGCAGGAGGCTGGCTTGGCGATGAAGGCCTCTTGACGTGGCGTCGCTGACGAGCATGGTGGTTCCTGTCTGAATTGTGATCGCCTTCCTTTCCATGGCCCCTCTTGTCTGCACTGTGGTCACCTTCCTTTTCATGACTTTCTTGATGGTTCTCAGCAGTGGTGTTTAAACCTGATGCCAACCCATCCTGACAGTCAGCTGAGGTGCAGTTCTGTGCAGGAGGCTGGGTTGGCGGTGAAGGCATCTTGACGTGGCGTCGCTGACGAGCATGGTGGTTCCTGTCTACATTGTGATCGCCTGTCTTTCCATGACCCCTCTTGTCTGCACTGTGATCACCTTCCTTTCCATGGCTTTCTTGATTGTTTTCCGCAGTGGTGTTTAAACCTGATGCCAACCCATCCTGACAGTCAGCTGAGGTGCAGTTCTGTGCAGGAGGCTGGGTTGGCGATGAAGACCTTTTGCCGTGGCGTCGATGACGAGCATGGCCCATCCTCTCTGCACTTTGGCCACCTTCCTTTTTCCAGCCCCTCCTCTCTGCACTGTGATCACCTTCCTTTCCATGGCTTTCTTGATTGTTTTCAGCAGTGGTGTTTAAACCTGATGCCAACCCATCCTGACAGTCAGCTGAGGTGCAGTTCTGTGCAGGAGGCTGGGTTGGCGATGAAGACCTTTTGTCGTGGCGTCGCTGACGAGCATGGCCCATCCTCTCTGCACTTTGGCCACCTTCCTTTTTCCAGCCCCTCCTATCTGCACTGTGATCACCTTCCTTTCCATGGCCTCTTTGGTCTGCACCGTGAATGTCTTCCTTCCCACGGTGTTCCTCACCTTGCTCTTCACTGTGACTGACTTCCTCCCCAATCAGCTCTCTCACTGCACTAGTGTTCAACTGTGATGCCAGCTCAGCCTGACAGACAACTGAAAACAAGAGAGAAACAAGATAGTGACTGCGACAAACATCACATTTCAACAAACTTCAAAAAAAGATTTTTTTGAACTTGTTGCAGATATTAAAGGTATGCATCTGTGTGTGTGCACACATCTGAGTGACAATTAGTTTCTGGAAGCAGGACGAAGATTTGTAGATGAAATCTGTGCCCTGTGTTTAAGACTTCACCATATCCCCACCTGTGTCTGTACCTGAGACATACGCCATCATACAGGAAGGGAGGGAGGAGCGCAACTCAAAACCAACTACTCCAGAGGCCACCTCTGAGTGCAAAAGTTCAGCCAGAGCAGAAACAAGGATCTGCACAGTTTTTTAGCATGAAAATTTACACATTTTGGGGATGTCAGGGACCTGTTTTTTTAAGCCCCAAAAGGGTATAATATGTGACCTTTAATTCTCCCTAGAAAATGATTCCTCTCTCTGGTTGAAACTGTACGGTCGAAAGCATCTATTAATCGTAGTGGCCCACTTACTGCATTTAACTATTACTAAGTTGCATTATTGTTATCGTATCAATACAATTTGCATTTGAGATGAGTCAATAAATGTGATACATGCATCTTCTGCCAAAGACCAGACTTCCTCTTCAGCAAGTGAGCATTAGCACTTGTCTGCCCCCATGTGGCTGACCTGTTTAATCCCGCCAGACAGACACAAACTTCAATTGGAAGCATGTGAACAGTGACGTTGATGACCAGTTAGAAACTGACATTGCTCCACAGCAAGTATACCGCAAGCCTAAAGGGCGACTCCCATTAATAGAACCTACCTACCTACCACGGTACCTATAGTGTTAACAAAGGGGCATTTATAATGCAAATAGTTATCAGATGCAGTTAGTGGGCAACTACCTTAAAGTTACACATCAATAGTGAACTTTTGCAGTTTCAACCATACAGCAAAACACAGTACTTACATAAGTACAGTGGTAACAAGAGTAAAATTTTAAATTGGAAATACACTGCCCCCCACCGGATAACACAAGATTACAACCTGCTGCTCCGTCATGTTAATTCGGGGAGACATGAAACAGCGATGGACCAAACCATATGCTGGGAACGCTTCAACGCCATGTTTCATGTCCGACTACATTACTAACAGCAAGTATTCCGCTACCTGGTTTGCATTGTTTTCTTTCTATAGTTACCTTCAGCGTTTATAATTTAAAACTGCTACTTACGTTTGGCCACTGAGGTTCCATTTAGGGTCAAGTTGGTGGTTGCATTTTTCAGTTTGTTCATCAGCTCACATGCTGGGACAATCCTCCCTTCGCTCAGACTGTAGCCCAGTACTGCCAGCAGAAGCACAACAAGTATCTTCATCTTCACTGCAACTACTGTCTCTGACTCTATAAAACATCTGTGGTGTGATATTTATATACACTGTCTGCAGATCCACAGGTAGCAAATCAGAGACAATGTGCATTGTTTGCTTTGTGTGTCTGGTGGCGAAAAATGCTGTGTCACATCTTCTGACGTCTCATCTGTTTCTTCCATATGTGACACAACAGGTTTGTCAGCATTATAGATGCCTTCTCATGTTTAGAGATTACTCTTGCCCCTTGAAACAGAGTGGTAAGGGGTAGAGCTGAAAATATTCCCCTTAGAAATGAGACACCCTTAACTATATTGTTATACGTCATCATACGGTGTTGCTGGCTACTACGTAAAACACGCGGCGAGTGTTTACATCTTCCAAGATGCTGTTGTCAACAGTGGTAATATCTGTTGTGTCGACTATAGACACATTAAAATGTGTTTGTCTGCTGCTAAACAGCAAGTTGCAATAAGCACAAAAGCACTTTTCGTTTACATCACGCATCAGTGGTTGTTACCACAAGAGAAGAACAGCAGAGTTTTGTCACGGTGTCTGACGAGCAGCTAAAAAGTTTGCAAATCCACTGTATCTGCTCATTAGTTAGGACACAGAAACCCCGCTGCTAGTCTGCCAAATGACTAATAATTGAAAGTTATGGCTGACAAACCTAGCGATTTTTTTTAAGTTTCCAATGAAGAATAGGAACGTAAATGTATATGCACAAGATTGAATATAACATAAACAATGGTTGCCATAATTATATATTTTGATTGAGCCTAGTCGTAGACTAAAACCATAACGTGAATAGCTGCTTCCTCATGACAAAAGATATTAATGGTTTGAAAAGATTTGCGTGTCAGCAGTAGCAAAGTAGCAGAGACAAATTACTTTTATACAAAGTAAAAATTATTTACTTTGTATATAAATAATCTTTATTTACCAACTTGATGCACGATGATGCACATTTTTATGCTGATGATACCATCTTTGCCTTCTCTGGATAACAGGCAGCTGTTTGGTTTAAAACTAGTTTTGAACTCCAAGAGTGAAATGAAATGCATGGACTTTAGAAGAGTACAAACCACTGGCATTCCAAATTCAATCCATGCTTGAAAGTGAGATTTTATTATCTTAGCCTAGAAAGTCTAAATATGTATTGTATTTTTGCTTTTTGTTCTTAATTGTAAAGCAAACAAGAAAAAATGAAGTTGTCTTCTGCATGCCAGCATGTGAACTCAGTAGCTTCAGCTTGAAGTTATTACTGTACTGTCAGCAGGAAAAGGCCCAATTGTCTTATTTTTCAATTCACGTGTGAAATGTTTTTAATGGGTGACAGGCTTGGATTGCAGGCAAACCAGTTAGTCACATGGGCTCTTTTACAATGGAGTCATGATGTTGTAATATGTGCAGAATGTTGTTCTTGCTGACATAATGGAGAAGGTCATCTGAAATACCCAAATTCATAGCAGTTTCATGTTGAGCAACTCTGTTCTTAAGTTGTATAACCATTTGTCCACACCTCATGCTTAACCCTGTAATGCCAAATCTATCATATTGGATACACAAAAATGTTTTAATCACTAAATTACCATAAATTGTATTTGTATCAAATATAATAAACCAAAAATATCACATGTAGAAATAATTTTAAAAATATTTTTTATTTTTTTGGAAAAGGGTCCAGGGCACACTCCAATTTAAAAAAATGATGTTTTGGCTATTATTTGTTGGGCTGGGCTTTACAGGGTTCATTCTGAAGGACTCAACCTGCCTGGGACGCTTTGATTAGACATTTTTATGCCTAATCAAGATACTGAATTAGTTGTGTAGTTGTGAGATTTTCTATCTGTTTTTAGATTCACACAATTTTTCCACACTGTAAAATATAACTTTTTTTTTCATCCTAAAATTTCATTTGGCTTTTTTGCCTGAGATCAGTGTCTTGGCATGAGAGTCTAGTGGAAAGGTGCTAGGAAATGTAGTCAAAGGTGTTGGTCCTGAAATTTTAGATGGAATCTGCTTCTGTGAACCTGCTCCCGTCACGGTCCCACCACTCATTTCTCTGACACACATCTCTGTACAGACGTGGCAGCCATTGCTAAACAAACGTCTGTCATTAAAAAAAATTGCTGCTTTTGCACATCCTTCTTCTCATTATCATTTACTTGTAGTATTTTCAGCTTCCCCTGCACAACATCTTTAAACCGTAAAATTAAACCGTAAAGGTTCACTTCAGCTGCATCCATGTTTACTTTCATATACACAACATGACGTCACATTATTGTTCTTGTCACTTCAGGTTCACAATGGAATCTAATATATGTCACATAAAAAATAATGTTAATAGACGCACAAAAAATCTGTTAATTTCTTCTTTAAACTTATCTCAGCTTAATTAGAACACTGTCTAGTGTTAACGAGAGTCTTTTGTTTATTTGTTTCAGGCATCCACTTAAATGAAACAATAGATTTGAAAAATTAACTCTTCAAACAAATAGACTAAAATGCAGCTCTGCAGCCAACATGATGAATGTTTCTCGAGGAATCAGAATGTACCAACATTAGTACGTATCAATTAAATGTAGAGTAGATGCTTTCAGTAGTTGTAATACAGCTTAAGTGTACCGTGGTAGGGACTGAATTCAACACCAACCTTTATCATTGTTACACAGTTTTTACTACAGTGTAAAAAAACAACCACAACTTAAGGCACATATGTACTAAAGACTGCAACTTTCCACCGTGACTGTTTAAACTACTAAAAAAACATTATTACGAGAACATTAACTCAAACAATGCATGGTAAAGTGGGAGGTTTGTTGGAAGGTTTCTTTGTCAACTTCAGTTATTGAGTTGAGTGAACTCTAAGAAGTAAATTCATTCATGTCATAATTTGATGTTAAAAAGCTTAAAAAGTCAGAACAACTAATGTTTCTAAGTTCTGACTAGAAAGGTTGAATCAGCTTGAAAATATCAAACTTAAATATTTTTGTTAAGTTATTGAAATAATATTAGCTGATTCCCAACTGAGCATTCTTTTGTTGCCCCTTTTGTTAGCAGTCATTTACTGACCTTTAACCATTATCATTCTCACTCACACCTACGGGCAAATTAGAGTCTCCAGTTAACCTGACTGTGTGTCTATGGACTGTGGGATGAAGCCAGAGTGTCTGGAGAGAACCCATGCAAACACAGGGAGAACATGCAAAACTGTTTTTCATCACCAGGGTTTGTACTGTCATCCATTACAGATTTTCCATGGTTTTTGAGCCTTTTGATGTTCTTGACCTAATCACTTTGTAAACACATTAATAAAGGACATAAAGTAGAGAAATAAATAAACATTTAAAAAAGAAAAACAAAAAACTAAATAATATCTCAAAAAACACTACTGGTCTGGTAGAAAGGTGGTGTATTTGTTTCACTAAATATCTTTAAAAAGGTAAGAATCAGGCAGATACTTCTATCGCATACAACTTCTATGAAAATGACTATAAAAAATATATATATTTAAGTTTATAAATTCTGATCTGTCCATTCCCACAGTCCACATGGAATATGGCCCTCATGGAAAACCAAGAGTTGATCCCTGATCTACTCAAAGGGACAGTCTTTTATGCTCCAAAAAAAGGGGCATGGCTTGAGTCCCCTTAGGCACTCTACTATGCTCATGCCTTACTTACATTATAACAACAGTATTCAAATCTGTATATATCTGTATAAACTAGCATAGAGCGTTTTTTTATTAATCTGAACATGACACTTTAAATCAATCCACTGTGCTCTGACCAGCATTTAAACTCATAATGCATCTTGCCATAATAAAAAA
>OMLM01012408.1:0-11437 GCA_900302695.1 Helostoma temminkii
CTGACTTCTTTACACACTTTGGGTTCAGCCTTTCTCCAGTTTGTCGCCGAACATAATGTTTTCCATCGGACCCAAATAAATTAAACTTGCTTTCATCACTGAAATGAACTTTGGACCAGTTCTCCTCTGTCCACACAACATGCTCCTCAGCAAAGCTTAGTCTAGCCTTTTGATTCTTTCTGCTAATGAGAGGTTTGGTCACTGCAGAGTGGGCTTTCAGTCCAAATGCTCTTAAACGTCGAGAAACTGTATGACGAGACAGATCCTTACCCTGTTCAGCGCTGAACTGGCGAGCAATTCCAGCTGCAGTGTGGAAACGATTGCCCATCGAGATCCTCCGCAGTATCCTGTCCTCTCTTGTATTTGTCTTGCGTGGACGACCAGCTTTCTTGGGGGACTTGAATGAGTTTGTGATGTTGTAAAGATTCAATATTCTTGAAATCACAGATTTGGAACGACCAACTTGTCTTGCTATGGCTGATACAGTCATCCCTTTGGCCTTCATCTGGACAACCTGCTGCCGAAGGCTTTCAGTCACTTTAGAACGGCCCACCACCTTGCAGAGTCAGTGAAACTGGAAGGTAGGCTGCCAGTTAAATAGGGGTTGACAGATAATCAAGGAAATTAACACCAGGTGCCACATTAACGCCAATAACTAGGAGGTATCTGAAAGTGTTCTCTAATTTTGATCAGTGTGTTTTCTGCAAAATAATGTTTTTTTGTTGAAATGCCTTAGTTATTTTGTGGAAAAGGTGTTCTGGTAGCACAGTATAGACAGGACAAAAACTCCTTCAACTATTGAGCAGTGAAGATGAAATTTTTTCAGAATTGTTCAATTGTTTATAAACTGTTCTCTAATTTTGATCTCTAGTGTATGAACAATATCAAGTGTTAGTGTGGTTCTCCAGTGTTTCTTGTAGAGCTAGTTCATACCTGGAGCTCTTCCTCGATTATCAGCCATGTGTGTCGTGACCAGCTGAATGTACCGTCGTCTTGCATGCTCCCACTCCAACTCTCCATTAAAAATCACAGGCCTTAAAAAAAATAAAAGCATGTTTAAGAATATTCAACCATATGAGACATCAATTTAGGAATTCCCTGCAGAATTAAAGTATTGACTTATCTCATGCTTAAGACATCAATCTCAGAGTACAGTGAAAGTCAAGCTATGATTTTAAAAAGATGCAACTGTTTAAGTACACTGCCCTTCAACCTGTAAGCCACAGCTCAAACATTGATTTCGTTTTACATGGTCATACTGCTCCCCCTAAAGGCAAGAACACTACACTACCTCTCACTCCTGGAAATACTGACGTCACGCTGCTCTGGCGTTGGCTTCAGATCTAACACACAAGGTGAACCCAGTTCATTGTTGCTGGTGTGCTGCCTGGGTGCCACCACAACTGATTTCACCTTGAAGACAAAGGTGGAGCACGAGGTAAATATATGTAAAAATATGCCAATAGACAAACATGACAATTGTACAGGACCATTCATCCACAGCTGAGGCAACTTACCTGTACATTAAGGGGTAAAGGTATTTCATTAGTAGTGTCCACTGTGGAATCCTCTTGACTGTGTGTGGTGTGACACTGATCGATGGGGTCACTTTCCTCCAATCCCTCAGACACTGTCTCTCTGTCACTGCGACATGGTGACGACTCAAATATGGCAGAGCCAATATTCCAGTTGTCATCCACAGCACCTTCTAATGACTCAGAGTTCAATGATTGCAACTGTGGTGTGCACACACATGAACACAAGTCAGTCAGTGTAGGAGAAACCTGCTGTTCAGACAAGCTTTCAGCATGGCAGTCACAGTCCTTAACTTGATCTGCCCTGGACAGGGGGCTCGGTGTAGATATAGGCAACTGTTTGAAGTCTCTTGTGCAGGACATGGAAACATAACCCTTGTCCTCTTGCTCATCTTTTATGTTCAGATTTTCTTTCAGCTCCTCTTGTCCCTTCGCCACATTTCTTCTTTCCAGCTCTGGTTTCTCCGTGTGCATTGTGACCATCTTATTTGAAAATGTGCTGCTAGTTGAATTCTGAAGGCTCCTTGCTTTATCAGAAAGTTCTCCAGCAGCATTAGTGCCAAACATATTGTCACCATCACGTTCCAAAGAGAACATTTTTGATGGGGTCTCATAACCATCATCGCAAAAGGAATTCTCCAATTTCCTCTTTTGAGCACAATTATTCACAATGTTGACTTTAAAATTAATAAACTGATTAGAAGAATTCCTTGGATGATGCACACTGGTCTCTTGGTTAAAAGTCATCCTCGAATATTTAGATAAAGGTCGGAGGTGACGAAAAATGAAACCTGTGTTTGGGTTAGTTTGTTCAATCTTGTCTGAAGAGAGAAGGGAAGGAAAAAAAGAAAAAAAATCAGCCCCTTTGTAACATCATAATTATGCACACAGAAAATGCCATCACTAGGAGCCAAATCAACCAAAAAAAACAAAAAACAACATCCAACACTTTCCCCACACCCAAATCATTGGACATAAACATTTTGTTCCTACTCACTTAGGACCGTATGGGCCATGTCCTCCACTTCTTCCTTAGTTAAGCCACTCATTACATCGACAGATCAGTGCCTGAAGCAACACACACAGCAGCGCTCAAAAGCAGTGTCATCTTCTGATCTACCGACAAAACGGCTCCGTTCATTGTTTACTTAAAAAAGCTCCGCGATAACAGAGGAGGGACATACAGTGAGGTTATAGTTACACTGTTCAAGTTGGTTTATTTATCCATTTGCCTGTACAAAAAAGTTTCCGTCACATTATTACAAAGAATTGCATTCATACTCCGTCAATATGTAACTTACAAGTAAGATGTAAGTTACATGTCGAAAATGAACTAGACCTTAAACCTAACGTTGTTTGTCTTAAATTCAGGATTCAAACCCACAAAGGATAAACCTAAAATTAAACTTCCCAACCCGCTGAATTTAAGTAAAGTTGAGCATGATTTTCTCATGGGTCTGCTATAAATTTGACAAGACAATTAGCTTTTTTTAAGCCAACTTTGTTGATAGTTAGCTTAAACGTTGTAGCATGAAGTTCAAAGCTAGCGTTAATTTTTGAGTTAGCTAAAGTTAAACACTTAGCTAATACGTTTAATCATGAACCTAAAACCGGCAAATCCGGTTTTACCCAAATAATAACGTTTTCCTGTTTTAACCATGCTGGCCTAACTAACACTGGAGGTGAGTCTTAGCGGCAGAAATACCCGGCGGGTCACACAGCCACACTTTGTTCAGACTGTAGCTAACGTTAGCTAACGCTAAAATTAGAGTTAAGTAGCTAAGCTAACTTCGTTAGCATCAGACTTCACTTGCAAACGTTATTTGTGGGCATTAAATTACGGTGAGATTATGGTAAGACAGAGGAGTGAATTTAGTATCAAGGCTTCACTGAAATGTAGCGTTAAACTTTTTCAAATAAACTCACCCAGATAAGCTACTTGGGAACATCAGTAAGCTGACCAGGCTACCTGCCGCTCCTCAAACGCGCTTCCGTCTCCCGGCCACGAGCACAGGTGCATTAAACAGTGACGTGAACGCGGAACGTAAATTATGCCATTTAGTTAGTTAGTTAGTTTTATAAAGACAAAGTTTGCATGTTTTGGAAAAGATACACGACTACACTTATTTAAAATTTAATTTACTTTTATTTTAGTTTTTCTTATTAGCAGCATGACATGACTTGTGCTATTACAACAATAACATTTTACATCATTGTCCAGGACCTGGAAGTTAGTGTGAGGCTTAGCTGGCCTGGAGAAACAGAGACATTTTATCATGTATGATGAAATGTTAAAAGTTATGTCAAATGTTAGAGATATGTGAGAAAATTTGTCACCACTTATAAGAGTATGTGTACATATGTGTACAACTGACAAATATACACAAGTTATGACATTTGTATTTGTTAAAAAAGATGTGAAAACACATTGTTTTGGCTCATGCCTTACTAAGTGGCATTAATGTGGCACCTGTGAAAATATTTTTTGTTGCCAGTATGTGGCAGAATACACAGCCTCAGACACAATAAAGTAAGTTTCATGGAAGGAACCAGAATATAGTCTAAGCGCGTGCAAGGGACTGACAACATGTACGCCCATGGTGTGGGAACAGTAGCTTGTCTATTCGCACTATTAATGCTTCCCTAACACAAAATTAATATGTACAATTGGGTAAGAACACCATAGAGGCCCACACTAAGATTTGTATCAGAAAAACTCATAAACAGCCACACTGCAGAATAGCAACGGGGAGGTTTTTTCCTTAGGTTGGGCTCATACAGCCAAATTTTCATAATACAGACATATCTTTATTTTTTCTTTTTGGTTTCCCTTAGCGAAAACTCCTTGAAGCCCTGTTTCCTGTGAGTGAGGCTACATAACATGATCCCTACACTTCACTTCATCTCGGGAAATTTTGACCAGGCTTCCCAGATACACACGTGTGTGTGTCTATGTGCAGTGACTGAGGTACAGTAGGTTAACATTTCAGATCTACATTAAGAGGGGTAGCTCTCTGGTGCTGCTTTGTGAGTTGTATAGCTTCCACAGCTTTGGCTCACATTTACACCATTATGAGGATCCTGGCCAACCTAGAGAGGTTGCTGAATACCTACATGGCCTTCAAATCGCTCTCTCACAAAGAGTCTGTTGGCACAAACAGCTGGGTGAAAAATGCTTTAAAACTTTCTCACTAAATACAAGTGACAAAGGCTCAAGGCCTTATGTGCATAAAACTGGCAAAGGAGAATTTTTTCAATTCAACATCTGACACGTTAAGTCTCACATATCCAGTTTAACAACATATAATTTCCTAAATCATGTTGATGAACACAAATCTTTTTACATCCTGAAAAGATTCAAATCATAACGTGAAAAATAAAAAAGCGCAGCCTTAGATAATACACGAGTGATAGATACGATGTACATAAAACACTGGAGCATTTCTCTAATGTAAAGATAAGAAGATGTAGTTTGTAGGAACCTAATTGAGAGGAAATTAGTGTATTTTTAGTTATTATGTAGAAATTCTTTCAGGATCAGAAATAGATTTAACGATGTAATTATATATTTGCGGAGAAACTCTAAATGTTCACCCTCGTTTCACCCTTTTATTGACATTATAAATCAATCATGGTCAATATAAGTTGGCAACTTAAAAAAAAATAAATCAGAAAAATACCTTATTAATGTCAAAGTGAAAACAGGTTTCTACAAAGTGATGTCAATTAAATATAAATATGTACGTTGACCCTGGTTGATTTAATAAAGCACTTCTGCAAACAACTGTAAAAAGAGACACTCTTCCATCAGAACCCAATATTCAAAATAAACAAAATATTGGCAATGCAAATGCAAGGACAAAGTTCTAAAGTAAATAAAAAGAGCGCACAAATTAATCAGTATATAATATTCCATAGTGTTAGCTCTCATTGTTACCTAATTTATTCTCCAGTATCCTTAGTTTGTTATTAGTCATGCTGCTTTTGTGTTACTTTTTTAAGTCTGGCCTTTGTGTTTTGGACCTTGTGAGCCAATAAAGCTTTTTGTGGATCTCCAATTGACGTCTGTGTCTGCTTCTGGGTCTACTCCAAAAAAAAACATTACACTATTGCTATTACTTAGGGGCACATTTACAAATTAATATAACAGCGTCAGTCTGACATTTAGAATGGGAGATACAAAAAAACAAAAACAACATGTACTGATAAAGGTGAACACACACTGATCTAAGCTGGTTTCTCTTACACTTGTGTTGGGCCACGAGTACTTGCAATCATCTGAGACGTGAGGCACGTTAGAGATGATCTAAGAAGCCTGGGCAGCTTCCTGAGTGAATGTGAGGTGGTGTGCTGTGTGCTGCAATATTGTAGAATGGTATCTGGGGACAAATAGACAGAAGCAAGATTTTCTTACTCAGACCAACCAGCCCTGAACCTACAGCTCCTGATTGGCTGAACACACCTGATCCAGGTAATCAACAGAAGGAAAGGGAGGGATAGTTGAAAAACAAGCAGGGCTGTGGCTCTCTAGGACCAGGGTTGTTAGCACTGGACTAGACCAGCACCAACTCCACTTATCATTTAGGAATACCAGTACACTACTCCATGAGCTAAAACATTTGTACTTTTACTTAAGTAACATTTTGAATTTAAGATTTGTACTTGCAATAGTACTTCTAAACTGTAATATTAGCACAGTAAAATATTAGTACTTCTATCACTGTAAATTTGTAACTTTTACAGTACGTCTACACCGGGGGAGGGGTTGTTTTGGTATTTTCCATTCCTGGGAGTGTCAGACCCTTCTCTACCATGCAGAGACTGAAACATATAACTGATAAATAAGATAATAAAAGCATGTCACATTAGGTTGTGTGTTTTAATTCTTGACCTATAGTTTTATAGGTTAATTCATGGATTATATTATATTAAAATGAACATTTAGGTTATACTGTTTAGTGTGAGTGTCAAGACAGCTTTCACTACAGTTATTTAGGTGTCAGGTCTAAAAGAAGCTTCTGGTATGACTTCATGAGATATAAATGTGTTAATAAAGAAAACTTGAAGCAGCAAATCTTCCCTAAAGGGGGCTTTTAGCACAAACAACTCTATGATTTCCTGTTACAAGTCTCCTCTCTCCACATGAGTTCACCCCACATCACCCACAATCACTGGCTGAAACCAATCATCAGATAATAAAACACACCTCTGTTGCCATGGTAACCTGCAGTTTACAAAACTCTGACTTCATTGAAGGTACATGAAAAGCAAATCACAATGACACAGTTGCTAATACTTTAAATAAGACATGATTTTCCAGTGCAGACAGGGTTAACAGAGGAACTCATGACTTGACCACACACTGTAAATAAATGTCTGGATATAATTACACTGTAATTTCATAAAATGACATTGCACACATTGTTGTCCTGGATGGCATAGTGGTCATTGTTGCTTTACATCTCGAAGGACCTGGGTTTGAATCCACTGGGCGGTCCAGTGCCTTTATTTGTGGAGCATATCCTCCCCGTGCCTCCGTGTATGTAGGATTAGAGCAGCTACAGCTCTTGGAAAGAAGCTATTCCTGAGTCTCTGTGTGTGTGTGAATTGTTCTGTACCTTCTGCCAGAAAATCACTGTTGGGATGTGCTGCATTCATTGTCTGTGAGAACCCTGATGCCTTTCCCACACTGAGCAGATGTCACTGTGGAAATTCTGCCAAGAGAGGACAGAGGAAGTGTACTCCTCTAGATCTGCCCTCTGTTCAAAGGTGTCCCATTCTGTTCTGCTGAAGAAGTCCTGGAGGGCTGAGTTGGCTTCCTCGCTCCATATGCGTACTGTTTGGACCTGAGTTTTAGATGAGTGGTTCGTATGTACCTGAGAAATATGATCAGAGACCAAATATGAGACAGGATAAGAGCATGTTTGTGCAAAGCTGGTGAAGGAGATTTTCTTAAGCAAGTATTTGTGTTTGGTGTATAAAGACTGTCACATCCAGTCACATATACCTGTGGACATACATGTACGTCATGTGCTCACAGTCTACACTTCTTGTTTGTTTGTTGTTCTTGTTTGACTGTGGAGGCAAACAGAGCCAGAATAATGAAAACTGTCTCACTGTATCCTGATGCTGGACCTTAGAGTGTTGTATATGAGGTATCCCCAGCCAAAACAAGAATGACAAATGTTACAATAGTCCTGTAATACAGGTAATCATCTTTAATTTTGGTGATGTACAGTATGAGGTAGTGTTGAAATAAGTAGTAGTATTAACTCTAGCGTATAGAGGTATTTACATATGAATACTATTAAATATAATTATTGTATCCAACAACCTTATATCATACATGAAGTATGCCACATTATCATTATGTTGTTTACTGTATTAATTAACAATGACTGTTCCATGTTTGCTGTGCTATCTGTCTAAAACATCAGGCATGGTTGTAGGTGGTGAGAACCTTCTGGAACATTTACTGCTGTCAGGCTGCTGGAGATGTCCTTCATCAAGTCTCACTGGTAAGAGAGACACCTGAAATTGCATAAATAGTATTAATAATATTAGTACAACTGCAACTATGTATTACAGCATTGTTATTAGGTTCTCTTAACAAAGCAGCCTTTACCTATAGGTGCCCATTTTGTCTTAGAACTATACTCAGCAGTGAATATGGTATAGTACTCGGCATGGAACGCCAATGTGCAGACAAACAACCCCGCTATAAATCCTCTTACATGAAGATGATTGTGTTAAATTTAGGTTCAGACTGTTCTACAACTTATATAACATTAAATTCATAATCATCGGTTTTAGGTTGGTGGAACTGCTATCTTATAAATTACATTAACAAGCATAGTTAAACTAACAGCTGGTGTTAACAGTACTACACGAAGTTAAAAAATAACACAGTCCTCTTGTATGTGTGCTGGTTGTGACAGCATCATTTTTATTATTTTGGCAGTTAAAACACTAATTTATAGGAATTCTGTAGGTCTTGTTAACATAAATACAAACAAACCTAGCAAAGAAAAGTACTTCTTCTGTGAGGTTGCTGTCAAGGTGCAGTTCATTCACCAAACGGCAGTACTCTCGGAGCTGTGTCAATCTGACAAGCCTCCAAACTGTGAGACATGATAATAAACCTATTTAATAAAAAAAATCTTAAATTCCAATTCTGTGTACCAGATCCAGGCTCAAATCACCTCCCCTAACTCAATTAAGATAAAAGACAAACTCCTTTTCCGTCAGAACAGTGTGTGACCAGATTGTAAATACACAGACAGACCATGACAGTTAAAAAATTGACTTATCAGTCTTATCATTTATGTATTTGTTCAGTTTCCTGTATATTAATGTGACGGCTGTATTAAAAGTTTAAACGTCAGCACTATATTATGTTAGATCCCTATGTTTACTAAAGCAGATTACTAAAAGACAAGACTGTAGATGCATTATTGTAAGTGAAAGTCAGAACCTGATTCACTTTACTTATTCATTATGTTGTACATTGCTGAATGAAATTAATACTAATATTGGTATATTTGTATGTATAGGAAAAAATCTTCCATCCTTTCGAACCTGCATGTCTTAAATAAATTGCTCGAACAGCCTAGATACCGTATGCCTAGATACTGATAGTTCAGTGACATTTTATGTACATACAGACAACAACACATCATTTAATTTTGTTAATTTTGCCAATTTATTTTGGTCTATTTTAAAAATTGTGGGAGGAAACTGAAGCATCCGGGGAAACGCACTCAACTACCCTTCCATGTGGTTCATACATGGAGAGCGTGTTGTCTAATGAGTCCTCTATAGTTGACTACTGATGAGGTCCTGAACCTTAGCTGACGCTTGTGGTAAGTGTACATGCCCCAATGTTTGCTCAGGTCCCTACTTATAAGGCAGGGTGTTTGGCAGACATGGTGTTAGGACACTGGCTTTAGATGCATCTCTGGCCTAAAGATTGAGCACACGTCCATATTTGGACTTAATGCTGTTCAAACATAGAGAAGCTGTCTCGGGAGCACTTTGCTTAAAGTTAGCGCCACCTCTGATGACTGGGATTTGAGGTGGTTGTGGCTCAAAGTTGGTCTCTGGCTTTGATGTTTGCTTAAATCCTGGCTTTCCAGGTAAGATGCTTGGTGGACATGGTGTAAGGACACTGGCTTTAAATTCGTCTCTAGGCTGAAGTCCATATTTGGACCTTATTCTGTTTAAAGATGTTGAAGCTGTCTCAGGAGAGCTTTGCTTAAAGTTAGCGCCACCTCTGATGACTGGGATTTGAGGTGGTTGTGGCTCAAAGTTGGTCTCTGGCTTTGATGTTGGCTTAAATCCTGGCTTTCTAGGTAAGATGCTTGGTGGACATGGTGTAAGGACACTGGCTTTAAATTCATCTCTAGGCTGAAGTCCATATTTGGACCTTATTCTATTTAAAGATGGAGAAGCTGTCTCAGGAGAGCTTTGCTTAAAGTTAGCGCCACCTCTGTTGACTGGGATTTGAGGTGGTTGTGGCTCAAAGTTGGTCTCTGGCTTTGATGTTTGCTCAAATCCCAGTGGGATGCCTGGTGGACATGGTGTGAGGGCACTGGCTTTAAGGGTGTCTCTGGCCTGAAGATTAAGCACACGTCCATATTTGGACCTTGTGCGATTCAGACATGAAAATGCTGTCTCAGGAGAGCTTTGTTTGTTGTCAGGACCGTTTCTGATGGGTGAGGTCTCAGACAAATTTGTTTGAGCTGTTTCCTGGACTTTAGGAGAGATAGATGGCAAGTGTACATGCTTTGAGGTGTGTTTAGACCTCTGCTTGAACACACCAGCACATTGCTGCATCTGTGAGCTTTTTGCAGCGTTAGTGCAGCCTGTGATAGGTTCAGTCTGTGATGGCAGTGGCTTGACTTGTGTGTGATGATGTGTGAAGTGGACTTTATCTGGCATAGGTGGCAAGCGTACATTCCTCTGCTGTACTGCACCGGCAGATTGCTCCCTATGCACTGAGTAGGTTCCAGCATTAGTGTTGAGCAGGGTCTGAGGTGGCTGTTGTTTGAGTTGGGTCTGAACAGAGGAGAGTTGTATCTTCTCAGAAATGTCCGGTAAGTTGTGGTAAATTTGTTTGGGCACCAGAGAGTCTCTGGGTTTAATATTCAGAACACATCCATATTTTACCCTATTTTGGTTCAAATGTGTAGCTGTGTGTTTATGGTCAGTGCCTCTTACAAGTGGGGTCAGAGGCGGACGTGGCTCAAATTGGGTCTTGTTATGTCTGAGCTGATTGTTATCTGAGATTGATGGTATGTGTACATGCCTTGATGTTTGCTTGGATGTTTGCAAGTGGAGGGAGTTTGTATCTTTACTGCAGCCTGTGGTTGTTGTGGAGTTTGGTGGACATGGCATTTTATGGTCCTCTTGGGCTTCACTAAGAGATTTTTCTCCCTCATTATTCAAACCATTATTGGCGTACGCTGAGCTGCTTAAGTGGGCTATGCAGAAATCAATATCACGCAAAGTACTGCACAATTCTGCATTTAGCTGAGCTGCAGTGAATTTAACTTTGTTAGTGTTAGTGTTTAATTCTTCAATTTCCTTATAGAGGTCTGTAAAGTCTGGTATTGGTGATTCTGGTGTTGATGGTGGTGGAGATGGAGAATCAGGGAATGGCCTTATAGGTTCCTTCTCTGGTTTTTCTGCCTGCTTCTGGTCCATATTCTCTTCAGGACCTGGTTGTGAATTGTCCCACTGGTCTCTCCCAAAGAGTCCTCTGCATTGACCTGTGTTTGTCCACAGCCAGACATTACAGTCCAATCCTGCAGTAATTATGTATCTAAAAGTGGGATCACATTTAATACTGACCACTCCATTAAGATGAGCTTGCCAGGAGTGCAACAGTGGAGGCTGACACA